>JAUZSX010300628.1:0-13134 GCA_034780655.1 Idiosepius hallami | reverse complement strand
CGGTCAAAACGTAGTGATTTAAAAAAAATATAAAAATAAAGATGAGGACAATTGTCCGAAAAATTCCCCTAAAAATATTCAAGTTTTTAGTTCCAAAATTGAGAAAATAGTTTAGTCGAGACCACAACAGTCCAATCTTACAACTTTGACTGCTTAGCTACTAAATTTCCAACTCAAAACCAGTTGAAATGCTTTTTCTGGGTCTAAATACCCTACATGTCAAATTTTAAGTCTGTAGAACCAAAAACGACAATTTGGCAGAGACTAATTAATGTCCTAACACATAGATGCACACATAGATGCACACATAGATGCACACATAGATGCAACACACATACATTTTAACATCTTGAATCTTTTTATGGCATTCTCCAAAGATTTGTCAGAGGAAGAGTTTTGTCATTCAAATTTAACACAATACAACTGAAGAATACTTGTAATGTTTCACTCATTGAGATGAGATCAATTCATACCTTTACCAGGGAGATTTTTCTAAAAAGCAACATAATGGATAAAATGAAATTTGACTTCATGATTCTAAAATATGATTATTTCTGTTATGTAATAGCCTTTAACTTTGTCATATGGATCAACATGTGACTTGTTCCAATGTCCATATTAGAGTAAAAAAAAATTGTTTTTCACGGCATATCAATCTTTTTAAGTCAATTAATGCCAAGGAAAATTATTTCTGGATAAACGTTTTTTCTCCACACACAGTTTTCTAAATATCACAATACGCACTATTTAACCCATACCTGGAGGGAAAATCGGAATTCTTACCTTTACTAAAAGAATTAGTTGAAATGTGAACATAATCGAAGGACAGGGATTCATATAACATTTCTAAAGCCCAACTGCTTATCCAGCATCCCAAGTCGACCTCCCCCCAGACAAAAAAGAAAGTAAGTTTTAAGAAAAAACAATTTTATTGAATTTGTCATTTTAAAAAAATTCAATTTTTAAGTTATTTTTGGAATAAGAAAAGTCTATGATTTTATTTACAGAGAAAGCCCCCTTTTTCTTTTTCTTTTGTACATTCACTTTATTAAGGCTTCTAAAGGGCAATTCATTGAATTAGCAAATGCATTTACTAAATTGTTTTGTGAATGCTAATTATTAATGAAAAATAAAACTTTAAAATATTCAGTATAAAAAGAATTTTTTTTGAATAAAAAAAAGAGGGAGGCAAATTTCATGTTAAGTGATCAGCAAAAAATCAGTGCTACAAGCAATGGGTTCTTCTTGGTTTTTGACAATTTATCAAGATGATATTCCTAATAGGAATCCACCAGCAAATCCAGATGCCAGAAAAACATTCTGTTCGAAAAATGAAGAAACCTAGAAAGAAAAAAAATGGATCAAAATAAGAAAATAAATCTCAAAAATGTATATTCTTACAGTTTAGAGAAAATCTAATTCATTTATATACTAGAAGAATTGCACAGCTTTGCCCAAGTGCTGGGGAATTGCTTCTAAGGTCGTTAAGGAAGCTTATTAAATAGGAAAGCAGTATTGTACAAATGCAAATTTCAGTGGTTTAAATCATTGTCTTGTGCAAATTTTGGTGGTCTGAATGCTTTGTTGCTTACTTTTGAGTTCATTTTAATTTTCGGTTTTTCTAATTCAAAATTTTTACCTTATCAGCCATTTTTCTGGTTCAAGATGAAATAAAAAGTGTTCCCTGGGTCTAAATATACAATATATCAAATTTGAAGTGTTTAGACCAAAAATTGGCATAGTAGTTTAGTAGAGATTGCAATGGTTTAACCTTTCCACATCTGACAACTGTAGATGGTAAAACAGGCATGAATACAGATTACAACTAAGCCAAGTTTGTATTTTTTTGGTGGGGGAGGGAGGTCAGTGATATCTTGACAAATTGATGAAATACATACATTGGCAGCAAAATTGGGATATGCTTTTTGAGTGTCTCTTTCAATGGTTTTTCTGGCTTTATACATGCTTTTTTCAATCTTAGTCCAATTGACAGTCACATAACCTTGGTGTTGTGCAACCTAATTCAAAATAAAAAAAAAACACGAAAAAATTATTATTGGCAATGAAAACAAACAAATGCAAACATTGAATCTGAAAGAAATGACATCAAATTAGTGTAACTGTATTAATCAATGTATTTAAGATTTTGGGGTATTTAGATTTTTATTGGGAATTCTTCTGAGGAATAAAGTTAAATGGGTCTTTATTTTTATGTAATTCTTTAATAATTAGTCTTAATTATGATAAATTCTAATGTTGTTGTTCAATAATTTTTTACCATGTACTATTTTTAGAACTTTTTTTATATATTTGGTTTTATGAAATTCTTTTGAAAAGATGATTAGCATTTATTTTATCTGGGTTGATTTTAGTTTATTTTTGTGTAAAGTTATCTAAAAACAAGTCAATGGAGCACAAATCCCATCCTATTACTGTTAATCCAGACAAAAAAATTAAATAGATGAAAAATGGTATTTGATGAAAAGATATGGTAATTATGTCAAGAAGAAAATCTGAAAATTATAAGTAAATTCCAAATCTAAGGCACCATAAGTCAAGGCAAAAAACAAGGATATATTTCACTAAGTAAAAAAATAAATTTTAACTTTTTATTTTACATGAAAAAAAAAATTATTTAAAAAGATTATTAAAATCCATATTGTATTCAGATGAAGAAGTGTTACTAATTACTTTATAATTTCTAAATTTAAATATGATACATTGTTATTTTAAAAAGTTATTAATGAAAATTATAATACAAGTAAAATATTAATTTCCCTATACATTAAATTTTCATTTAACATTAAAATAGGATGTAGACTTTGTACTTTTAAATGCTACCAAATACACATTATTATGGAAATTCCTTTATTTGTCTATTTTTTTAAGCTGTCTATTTTTTTATCATTCAAATTTTTAGCTTTCATTTTAATGTTTCATTTTAATTTTTTTCTTGTTTTCTTAAACACTGGAAGAAAAAAAATAATTCTCAAACTAAATTAAATACAAACTACTTAAACTCTACAATACAATAACATTACCTGTAGCAACAGTAAACTTGTACCAACAGTTGCAGCAGCAACTTTGCCCACCTTGGCAAAAAGCATTCCTGCACACCTAAAATTTGAAGAAAAAAAAATAGGAGTGAAATTTATCAAGATTATACATATTTCATTAAAATTGTTTTGTTTTAATTTTACAGCTCAATTTTCTACAAATCTTTATTGATACACAATCTGCACCAATACTCTAATAATAAAAGATATCTGTCTGTCTGAAACCTTTCAAAACTACTCAGTATCACTGATGGTTTAAGTGAGTTTAACACATTGAACAAATCTAATATTTTTGTGAATATAGGTATGTTTGGTAACAAATCTATTTTGAGAACCATTTAGTTTGTGATGATAATATCTTAATACATGCAAAACAAGAAGAAGAAATACAGATCAGAGAAAATAGAAGAGATGAAAACTATAAAAGCTGCAAAGGATACAATTAGGAGTTATCTGTGAATATTGATGAGAGGAGGTAAATTAAATCATGTAAAAAAACAATCTTTGAAAGCAAGAAGAGAGAGAGAGAGAGAAGTTAAAAAAGTGCAAAATTTATTTTAGGAAAATAGTATGGTTTTCTCAATGTTATTTTTTTAATTCAAAACAAATATTTGAACAGCTAGATGAATGAATGAAAACAAATAAAAAGATAGATTGTTATAGAAGAATTTTAAGAGAGATTCCAGAAAAATCTTACCAGCCAGTCACTCCTCCAACCAAAGTTTGTTTTGCAACAGACATTTTGGAAACATCACGAAACATATTCTGCATCCATTGTTGGTCTGGAACATGAGGAATTAAATCCTGGACCTCAAATTCTTCAGATCCAGACATTTGGACTGTTTAACTTAAAACAAAAAAAGGGTTTTCAATAGAATATAAAATCAATGAAAGACATTAGTTAAAAAAATTATGCTATATTAATTTAGTGAACAAAACAGAATTAGGATTTGAACTGAGTCATTACAATTGCAAAGTCAAAACCCTGAAGCCTTGCCTTTAGACATACTTTTTAAAAATTAATGAACAGTTATAAAAGCCACACAGAAAACAAACACAAGTTTTAAAATAATCAGTTGAAGCATTAAAATGAAAGTATATTTAGACTATATAACAATCAAGGGTAGTAAATTGTAATGAATACATTTGGTGTATAAGTTCTTAGTTAATTCACCTTGAACTAACAATGGAAACTGAATAACATCATGTGACAAGGTTAGAGAATGGATGATCAAAAATAATAAACCAAAAACAGGAAAGAAAAGTTTGAAAGAATAAACTTTAAAAATAAATTATCACAAAAAACTTATTAGTGATAGCATTATTTTGCCTAACGTCTTTGGGAAGTAGCAGACGCACCAATGCACTGATATTTGATATTGGCTGACTTTACTCCTCTTAACATTAACACTAAGAGAATAGGGAATGGGATGAAATGAATAAAGAACATTCCTTCATTCATTTTATATCCATTCAAATAAAACAGAATTCACAATTTTGCAAGTGAGAAATTGCCTTTTATTTAGTTTTTATCTTCAAAAAGTACAACCTGTCAATCTCTAGAAATATTTAAAGAAAAAAACAAACTAAAGAAAATTTACTTTTTTCCCTATTTGGGATTTAAGTTCTCAATTTTTTTTTCAATTCTTACTCCACACCAGACAATTTTTCTTGAATAAATTATAAAAAAAACAATTTTTCTAGTATAAAATGTCAAAGTCTAGAATTTGAATCATTTCATTGAACTTAAACATTTTTTTAGACTAGAAAGAAACATATTAACATAATTGTATTGTGAAATCTTTTGTTGTGTTAACATACATTACTTCAAAAACAGAACAAATGATATTATCAATGATATTTCTATCGAAAAAAAGTTAGCATCCTGCATTTATTTTAACTATTGCCAAAAACTAAGATTAAAGTAAAATAATTATTAAAATTTGAAAAATGAACTAATCAGTAATTGAATTTATGCCTTAGCCTTCTCAGAAGTGAAAAGAAAAAAAAACTCGATTTTATATTTATGGATTCTCAAGAAGTCAAACAAATGAATTAAGTTCAAAGAAAATAGTAAAAACAATAAATTTAGTTGTGTTTTAAACTAAAGTACACTTTACACTATTCAATTGATACTGAAAGTGATTGTTTCTCTGGGTTAAACTGTTTGTTGTGTATTCTGTATGAAAGTGGATAATCAAAGAAATTCAATCAATCCTTATTTTCTCATTTTCTGTTCAGTTGCTATTATTCAATATTATTGATTGCAGTTTTGTTCAATCAATTCTATTTCAATCAAGAAACAAGCATTAATTTTGTCGGTTGAAAGAACATCTGAGACTTGAGCACAAATAAAATGCCTAAAGGTCGTCTATCCTTTTTTTTTTTTTTCAAAGGTAAAACATTAGATTCGGTTTGTTTAGGGGCAAGTAAAAATATTCCAAGTATGGTAGTGGGCGTTTATGGTCTGGAAAGCGTACTTTCTCTCCCCCAACTCGTTTTTTTCCGCAATCGCTCGTCGTCCTCCTCCAACCCTAGCCTGTCTGTCGATGATGAAACCTACCTCTTCAGGAAAAAGTTTTTAATAAAGTCAAAACTTGGTTGTTAAACAACATTTTTGGGAAAAAAAACATTATTTCCATTTCAAGAAATTATTTTAAACCTTTGAGCCCTAGAGGGCCGATACATCGGCCCTGGCAACCTAAGCCAATAGAAGACACATCGATGTTTGCTTCGGTCATCGTAAGGTCCCTTGATAGAACGGAATGGCTCTTATTGACTAGAGAGTTGGTAATTTTGCCAAGTCAGGGCTAAAAAAGGTATTAAACAAAAAAATGGTAATATTGTTTACGAGTTACAGACTGTGAGTGTGAGTGAGTAGTGAGTGAGTGAGTGACAGATCACACAAAAATGAAATTAACGCCAATCACAAGTTTTGAAGTTGGTAAGAATCAATTTCAGGTCGACGTTGTTTGTTGTTTGACCGTTCCTTTTGAAAACAAATAATAAAAACTATTTTGATAAGTTTAAAAAGGGCTTCCTCAGCTCAGTGTAAACATAAAATTTTCTTTTTTTTTCGGCCTATTTTAATCAAATTTCACTTAATTTTAATTTAAAGTGCACTTGAAAAAAAATTATTAAAAACAAATGAGTGCTCTGTCTGTGCTGCTGCTGGCTGTTCTTTATTTGCCTTTTTGGGGAATGAAAAAGGATTTTAAGAAAAAACGATATTTTTTTTAAAAAAACTTTAAAGAAAAATGAAGGTAGAAACAATTATAAAAAATAACAAAAAAAACAGAGTACTCCTGGTGGAATGAGTTTTATTTTTTTTTTGTGGAACTCAAATAAATTCTAAGGATTTATCAACCCCAACAATAATTTGTTTTTTTGTTTTTTTTAGTCCAACTAAAAAATAAAAAAAAGTTTAATATTGGAACAGAACACTCACTTTCCACCAAGAGTTACAAACACAAAACACAGAATTAAAAAATCGAAGGTTTTTTATATTAAAAAAAAATAAAAACTTTAACTAGAGTGGACGACGACGACATATAGCCAAAGAAGCCCCATTATTGAGCAAGAAATAATTGAATTATTTGACTTACAAAAAGAAGACTGGTTTAAAACTTTAGACAAAGTTGTTTTACTATAAAAAATGACAATTTATTATTTTTTTACAATTCAAATCTAGGACTTTGTTTTTCTGTAAAATATAACAAAGAAGAAAATTATTTTCCTTTTGAACTAAAATTCCCCAGAAGTCTTCACGCGAAAATTATTATTAAAAAAATAAGATAACCTTCACAAGATTCACATTTATTTTCATTTTTTGTTTTTGTTGCTACGATCAAATTCATAGTTATTTCATTCCTCAAATAATTTGTTTATTAGAATAAAACAAGAAAGGAACGAATACCATTTACAAGGAAGATTAGATTGCGATTTTGAAAATTGAAATTGTACATTTCAAATGAACTTTGACATTCAGATTGTTTACAGACGATGAAGAGGCATCCACCAAAAAATGTCTTCTACAGTTTTTAGTTCTATTTTTTGCCCATTTATTTAACAAATGACTCATAAAAATGAGCCAGACAAAAAAATATAAGCGGTGGACACAAATGTAAAATGATAATAATTAATTTTTTTTACAACGGAAAACTGTTTATAGAACAAGAATAATTGGGCAAAAAGACCAGGGATAGAATTTTAATTCCACTAGACTTTAAGACACTTTCATCTCTGCCGTTTTGGTCTTTTAAATCTACTGTATAATAATCATTGTTGATAATATTGGTATTCTAATTATTATCGAGTATCTCCACTCAACAAGAGAACTACAACGGGGGGACCCGTCATCATCTCCATCATGTTAAAACTCAAAAAAACATTACATAACTTTTCCAGACATACAACTAAAGAACGACACACACCGTGTGCATGCAATCCATTCATCAAACATGTATTTAAAAGCATTTAATGATAAAAAAAACGATAATCACGATAGAAAAATTAAATGCAATAATTTAGAAGGGGTGTAGCTTTATTTTTTGTTATTATAACTAAAATAACGGACTGATCGTTAAGATTGAATTTTTAATTATATTTTTTGTTTACTTATATTTTTTTTAATTTACCTAATAAAAAAAACGAATGGCCATGATTAAAAATGTTCATTTCGTGGGAAATAAATTTCGGTTCTTAATAATTTCTACTTAATTTTAAGATATATTTTGCTAACAAAAAATATTTGTAAAATTAAGGCCAACCACAATGAAATGAATTATTGGTAGGCCCTAAAAAGTGGACCAAATTTTTAGATCTTCTAAAAATAAAATTAATATAAAATAAATTGTAGATTAAGTAAAAAAATCATAATCTAAAAATTTCAAAGCAAAACAATTTATTTTTCACCTAACAAGTAAAGTAGGTAAACAAAAAAACATATTGTTTTTTTTTTTTTAATTAAAAAAAATACAAACTGACTCCTTAGAAGCTAGGAAGAAGATTTAAATTAGTATCAATTTTATTTTTTTAATGAATGTGGAAGAAGGTTTTAATTTTTTAATTTTCTTTTTCATTTCTTTTGAATTTGTGTTCTTGGGTTCGTCAGTAATTTCCAAAAAAATAAAATAAAATAAACCAAATTCAGACACAAAAAAAGACTAAAAAATGTTTTGTATCTGTATTTTGAATTAGTAATTTAATCAATCATCTTAAGAACTCTATTAAACATTTATCTATATATATAAAAAAAAAAAAAAGAAGAATTGAAGAAAAGAAAATTACTTTTAAATACTCACTTTAACTTTTTCTGATGAAAAAAAAATTAAAAAGTATTTCAAATGGGAAAAAAAACAACCCAAAACGAAGCAGAACAACAGAACAGCTCGCGACTTATTTTAAGTTGCAACTTAAAGGAGGATAAATGTCATTCTATTTTAAAACTAAATTGTAGATTTTAAATCCACCGAAATATTGTTGGATTTTTTTCAAGATGTAAGGCTCGAAAATTAAAGCAAGCGATGAATTCGTTTTGCGGTTTTAACAGCAAAAACTTTCAAAAACTACGTAACGCCAAACAAGCTTTTCCAACAAATTACTTTAGTCAATTATTGCGCATGTCCGTCAACAAACCGGAAATTACGTAAAGACACCGAATCAGCATTGTTTTTACCACATTTCATATTACGAAATCTAATAAATATTATTTTTCTTTTTGTATACAAATATAGATCAGTTAAAATTCATACTATTAGAAAATTTGTATAGAATAAAAGTCATTATATGAAAAGGTGGAATTTAAGTTAAATTAGAATAAGAAATGAAATGGCTGCAATTATTTTTAAAATTGAACATCCTTTACTTTTGATTATTTAAAAATCAAATTCTATCTACATTCACATTTTTACTTAAAAATTATTTTAAAAAATATTTATTTGTTGGATTGGCCAAGACAATTCGCCTTGACCAATTAGTGGACACCCATTTTAGCAGGCTCAAAAGGAAAAACCATATTCCTTGGTCTTTGTGGAATAGTCTGAGCACAAGTAAAAAAAATCATCTTTTTAATTTGAGTGCTACTACTACATTTGGAACATTAAGGGCTGTCTAGTTCTTGAATATTAAAGTACTTCATAATTGAAGTTCAAAGCTGTAAACACAATGAAAAGGCTTTCTGCTTTTAATTTGATTCAATAATAATTATTTCTTGATTTCTGTCTTGAGTCTTTTGTGTTTCCTTTTCCAGCACTACCCAACAACAATGGCAAGAACATCACTTGTCCAATTACTTTATTGCATACACCTTCATACAATCTTATTTCACACCTCTAATCAAAACAATTTAATAGCATATCAAAAAATAGCATGTCTTTCTTTTTTTCACACCTATGATCAAAACAATGTAATGGATAGTACAAAAAAGCTCTAATAAACTAAAAAATATACAATAGGTTCATTACTATTTATTCATACATTGTAAGGAGTAAACTCAAATGACATCTAGGTCAAAAATACAACTAACCAAACAAGACATTGTCTGCTTCATTCTCTTCTTCTCTATTGATGTCTCAAACTTCAAAGAATTACTACATGGAGTCCTCTTCTCTTTTCTCTCTCTCTCTACTATTGCTTCTCTCTCTTCTACTTCTCACTCTCTCTCCTTCCTTCATCTTTGACCAACAAGAACAAAGAGAATTGAGTACCCCAGCAGTCAGGGCTACTAATAAGATGTATATTGCCAGTGGACAATTCTGCTAAACATGTGGTTTACTCAGACCAACATGTAAAAATGAATAAAATGAAATATCTTTTTTAAGCTTAATAGTTGTATTATTATTATTATTCAAACAACACCCAAACATACAAATATTATAACATCTTCATGCATTGTCATTTCTTTTTCTCACACCTGTAACCAAAACAATGTAATGGTTACAAAAGACACTAACAAACCAAAAAATATATATTAGGTCCAATGCTATAAGTGAATGTAATGGTTTTGGTTGGGATTTGAACTTGCGTAATACGATTCCAAAGACTGAGCTTTTACCAATGCTCCACTGTCGCTGCCCATTTAATTGATTTGTTTAAAACAATGAAAGGATTTTTTAGGTACCTTTCACTTTACCCATTGTCAAGAAAAATCACTGTATGTGTGACTTTTTCTTTTCCATAAACCAACATTGCGTTTCATTTGTCTCGATTGGCTAGTTCTGTGGGCCAGAGATCAGCAAAACAAGAAAAATTCAACAATACTTTAACTATCATCACATGATAACAATCCTCTCTCGTTAGTGTATCATAGCTAACTGTAACACAGCAACCTTCTTTTAGACTTAGAACATAAAAACATAAGCAGCATTAATTTTGGAACTAACTTATGTTATGTATACAAGGTGTCTTTCTTCGTTTACAACCAGGAAGCAAGGTAACTATTAAAGATTTATGCAGTGAAACAATAACAATACCAAAGTTAAGCAATGTAGAGCCTGTTCAGTACAAAGATGTGTGACAACCTAGAAATACCAAGTCTGTACCAGGCATATACAGTCAAATCCATTAGGGATTCAAACTGAAGAACATTCCCTTTCTCCTTGCTACCCACTCCCTCATACCAACCAAACAGGCAAGTTACAAACGTTCTCAAATAGAACTATCCCCTTGAGTGAGAGCTGGGAGTCGAGAATACACTGTGATTGCCAAAACACTATAAGATACAAGCACAATCAAGTAAGGAGAGGCTTTGAGTTAAACATTTCCTCAAATAGATTTACCCTCTTGAGTGAGCACTGGGTGTCGGAGAATACCCTGAAATTTAAAACACTGTAAAATACAAGCACAATCAAGTAAGGAGAGGTCTTTCTGCTCAATAAAAAACACAAAAAAAACATAATATGCTGAAAATATTTTAATATTGAAAAAAAAAAACTATCAAGAGAAATGTTGGTAATTTTTTGGTTGGAAGTTGAACAAATTTTACTTTATTGGGTTTTTTGTTTTAATTTTTTTGTAATGGAGGCAATTGCAGCAGTAAACGTTTGAGCACAAGTAAAGTGAAGATGAATATCACTTTAATACCAGATGGATATAATTTTGATATGAAGAAAAAAAAAAAAAGCACAAAGGTTTATTAACCGAGTGTAAAGACAAATAATCAACATACTATATTATGAAACAAACAGTCGTTTAAGGACATCAACAGAAGTCAAAAGATGCATTCATGAAAAAAAAACAAAAAAAAACAGATGAATGTTTATAATCATAGAAAAGCTATAAAAATAGTTTTTGACAAAACAATTAACTTCAATTTCATGAAGATGTGTTTTTAAACTTAAAAAATACATTTTTTTTAATCCTTTGATATAAAGCTTCATAATCTGTGTACCCATTTTTGTGGACTGTTGTCCTTATCTTCATAGTTGTTGTTTCACCATTCAGTAAAGACATAACCAAGGAAGACCAAATAAGAACACAAATTGAATTTTAAAGACCATAAAATATAACCTTGATTGCTCTTTGACACATTGTATCAAGGTGAGACTCTCCAGTTCCAGGTGAGCATTGTCAAAAGATAGTGGTTTCCATCCTACCCAACCATCCCAGAGGATCAGTTGACCAAAACGTGGTGAAATAAACAATAACCATGGAAGGCAGTAATGTTCTGAGACCTAGCATTCCTTCATTAACCGTTACATCCAGTGGTGCGTTGGACAGCAAATTTGTATTTGCTGTTTCCGTAGCATACTTGTTTTTACGAGAAAGAGTTGCTAGCCCTTGCTCAACCCCCAAACTGGAGGACTTTTTTTAGGCGTTTGAAATCAGTGTTGCCCTTCACCTAGATGAGATACTCTCCTGAGTTAACAAACCCCATCTTCCCATTGCAGCTAACGGTAGATGCAATGGTTTAGACTGGGATTTGAACACGCACAATACGATTCCATAGTCCAAGCTTTTACCAGTGCTCCACCTCAATGCCTTGAGCATTCCTTAATCATCTGGAAAAGGCTAAAAGATTAGTAGGTGAAAACGTGATGAAACAACTATAAAGATGAGGACAACAGTTTGCAAAGAATGAATAAGATTAAAAAATACATTTGGCCAAATGTCAACCAGTTTTTTGTAGTTTAATCATCAAACGTAATATATTAAAAGTTTTAAAGTCTTTATTGTAATAATTTTTTTTAGCATTTTACATGGCAAATAAAGGAGGAGATTATGGTTTTGTTAGGTATTAACTCTTTCATGGAAAGATATTTTAAAATGTGTTTTTTTTGTCCGGTAAATTGTGCACAGGAAATACAACAAGAATAATTTGTTGATGAAGTCTTTTTGACAGGGTTTGAATGTCAAATTTTATCTGTTATATTATTATTATTTTTTTGTTTGTTAGTTGGTGTTTTTGTTTTTATAAGGAGAAAATCACGAGAAAAAAAGAATTTAATAAGTTGGATAGAACGAATTTTAACCTGGTGAGAAGACTATCTCTCCAACTTAATACATAAAGAATTCATTAGTTAAAAATTAATAAAGAAAAATCAGCTATTTTTGTTTTGTTAATCAAAAAATATACACTTGATTATTCTAGCTGAGTGAATTTACAAAACTATATCAATATGCAAGAAACTCCTTGAAGATGGGCCATTTACACTGATTTGAAGTGATAAGACTGTCTACCACCATCCTCTGCATGTGGAAACAGATAAGGATATTCATAAGGAATTTTCCTAAAGATAGCATCGCAATTTCATTAATTTTTATCGATACCCAGTTCTCATTATTTATTAAGAATTACCTTAGTCCTAAGAATTAAAAAAAAAGCAACAAATAACAAATTTAGATATAATTATCTTATAATGTACACATTACAATGTTTTCCTTTAGTAAACAAATCATCATCAGGGCATACAGAATTTAAACACTTTTTATCTTCTTTGCTACAAATGCTCTATATCGATATAAAGCACTCTATCTATAAATACGAGCAAACAAATTGATTATATATATATATATATATATATATATATATATATATATATATATAAAATATAAATTTAAGCAATATTATTAATTATAT
>JAUZSX010300617.1:0-13134 GCA_034780655.1 Idiosepius hallami | reverse complement strand
TATATATTTGAAAAATATAAAGAATAAAAAAGAAAAGAAAAAATTCAAGTTGCCCCCTACCCCAAAAGACCTGAAAATCTTCATTCAAACGCTGAGCAGAATAATTGTTTATCAGTTTAGATGTTTATCATTTTCTTTTCTTTTCTTCTCTGTTTCTTTCTATTCATTTCTTTCTTTCCCCTCCTGTCTCTTTCTCTCTCTCTCTCTCTCTTTTCTAACTTTGGACTCTTTTGAGTTATTTTTATTTTACATTCACAAATTAAATTGTCAGTTTCTATTTGATGTTTGTTCGGTACATCACCATTTCCAAATAAATAGACTGCAAAAATCCGTGTGTCGCTGTTGGCACAACTTTTTTTTCTTCGTGTTCATCTGCACTATCGTTCGTTTAGATATGTTTGTGAATGTTTCGGTTTGAGCAGGAATCGTCTCTGTGTGTGTGTGTTTACATGTGTCTATGTTTCTGAAAGAGAGAAACAGTATTGGATTTTTCTTTTAAGTGGTGTAAAATTACTTTGTTGACTCGTCTGTGCATGTTTTCAGGACATCGATTAAATCCAAAATTAAATCCTGCTTTACTCTGTTCCGTTTCGTCTGAACATCGAATAACAAGACTTTTGTTTCTTTTTCAGAATCCTTGAGATAAAGCAAAGAAAATTTATATATTGATTATGCAGACTATGGTCGTTATCTTTGTATATATTGAATTAATTACTTCTAGGCTAATTTATCTCTAGGCCTTCTTCAGATTTTATGTTCATGTTCAGAATCAAATAAAACTCTAAATATTTTGTACAGTTACAATAATATCAATGTTTTTTTCTTTTTTGAAAATAATCTCATTGAAGTTATTAAATTTGTAGCGATATGGGGTATGTATTTTGTCAATGATCGGGTGATCTGATGTTGACGCCATACAGACTTTAAAAACATTAACGCCACGTGTAATTATGGAGAAGTCCAGATAAGTCCAAAGAGGCCCTGGGGTGGCTGAATAAAGCAGTTAACCGAAAATGTATGTCTTCGTGTTGTTGAATATTATTGATTCCAGCCCAACAACTTTGGAGAACAGCACGAAGATGGACAGCAGGGAGTGACCCCCTTCATAGTGACGATGGATAGTGGTGGAATAACGCGACGTAGTAGGTTTTGTTGTGTCCAATAAAGGAGTTCTCCACGTATCAACATCGCCCTCCAGAGACCTTGCCGCGTTGCGAAGAAGGTTGTAAGTACCCAAAATTATTTCCTTGCAGTCTTTTTCAAAGTTTGAAAACATACACCCTGTCACTGACCAATTCACGGCCCAGCCGAATAATGATCGTCTCCTTACAAGAAAACATCTCACCGTCGTATCACATATTAGTATACAAATCTTTCAAGTAAAAACATGTTTCAGTAAAAACCTTTTCGATGACTTAAATTTATATATTTCATGTGTATATTTTACTCACTGGATTTTCAAACAAAATTTTAGAAAAATTGTTTTAAATCTCGATACAAAATAATATTACATTGTCTTCAAATCAGGATCTTTGTTCGAACAAAATGTAATCTTTCCTTTACACTTATTCCGAACAACCTCAAGTTCTACAGTTTCTCCGAATATTGGGTAAAGTGACATGAATCTATGAGGAGTCAAATGATAATAATTTTTAAATACTCCTAAAATTATTCAGCCCTGAAGTATTTAGCAAACAAGAAATTTCACATTATAAATTTTGACTTTTATTTTCAACGGATGTTTTTGAATAGATATAAAATGTTGTAATTAAATCTATTTTTCTATTCATTTTTTCAATTTAATTTTAGGTCTTTAGGATTTTTTCATTGTATTAATAATCTTATACTAATGTGATAATATTCTTTTGCTAAAAAATATGCTTACAGCAACCCAAGTTATTAAGACTCTGACAAGAATACTTTTTAGAAAGTATGTTGTCACAGTTCTATAAGAATATTTTTGTCTTTACTTGACTATTTTGTGATTTTACCATGTCTTTTAATTCTGTTGTTAATATACTTTTATTAGAAAATGTTCTTGTCCGAGTCCTAATAACTAGGTTTTTGACAGGAATATTCTTTAATAAAAACATATCATCACAAACCTAGTTATAAGTAATACTGTGATAATAAACTTTTTATTAAAGATCATTCTTATCACAGACTTTACTATTTTGCGAATTTACTATTTATTTTATTTCTTTGCAAATAAATAAAATAAATAGTAAATTGGCTGATGAAAAAAAGAATTGTCTCCTGCATTTGGTGTGAGTCAAAGGAAAGAACCCGACATTAAGACTGTTTGGTGGAGCTATGCCCCAGAAACAAATAAATATTTTGTATCAGAGATGGAGTGGCAGTACGTTTTTCTTGACATTGTGGTGAAACGTCCCTCTAGGGCAGCAACAGGAGTTTTTCCGGAAAATCCGTTTTGTTACTTTTTTACTCATATCATGTGTTGCATTCACCTTAAGAATAGCCTTGAACCAAACTTGGTTGACGCTGTTCACCAAGTAAATACAGTATAATATCATGTTTGACGTTTGTGTAAAATTTAAAGAAATACCTTGGCATAGGTTTGGAGAAAAGTGCAGACAAACAAACGGACAAGGATGAAATTCTAATCCAAAATCCCCTTCGGGGGGGGGGCAATAAAATGATTTGAACTCCAACTTTTTTTTAGACGTGTAATTTCTATTTTTCTTTAAGAACATGTTAAGTTTGATGAAAGGATTTCATAATATTTTTTACATAAACAGTAATAAAAAAACCAAAGACTTATTAATAGACTTACAATCCAGTAGAACTAAAAAAAATCAATTGGGGTCCCAAACTAATAAAAGTATAAACATAAGTTAATATGTATTTATTATCAAAATAATAGACTTAAATTCTTGAGTTTAATATTAATTTACAAGATCTCAACCACATTAGCAACGTATGGCATAGAACTTTAGATAATTTTTAACCAATAATTCATATAAACTAATGGAAAGTCATAGCTATAAAGTTATATATTTATTTACAAATTTAATATCTATTACCTATCTATGAATTTGTTTGCCCGAAATCCGTCCCGTGTCGCAAAGAATATTATCATCGCTAAATTACCAGATATTTTTGTTTTAATTTTTAAAAATATGTTCATCCATTCAAAAATCCTCAACATTATTAATGCCTTTGAAAATGTAAAAATCTGTAGTTTCAATAATTCATGGACTCATCTGAATTAATATTCCACTAATTTTTCTACTGAAATACAACCTCATTTTAATTGTTTGCTTATGTAATCAGAACTACTGTGCTATTTTCTCAGGTCTCAGGTTAGTAAATTATCATTTTAATAACCAGAATTTGCTGTATTTTTATTTTTGATTTACATCATACACAGAGGCCATTTTTAGTAACTGCGACAATATTCACTGCAATCAATGAAGGTTTTATTAAATATTATTTTGTAGTTATCAAATTATCGCAAATCTGCAAGGTCTATGGTTTGGAAAAATGTGTAGGATATCTAGAGGATTAAAATCATTTGTGTTTATTTTTTCTAATACCCTAAGTAGAGGTTACAGAATAAAATATCAATACCGGTGAAGCTATAATCTATGGTATTAGAACTGACAACATATGGAATGAAATTCAGAAAAGCTACATATTAAAATAAATAACAAGAGTAAATCTTTGCTGATCACATAGAAGTTCCGATAGATTGGATTCCAAAGTATTGGAATTTTACAGTATAAAAAACTGTAACAAGTAATATTTAATTTATATTTGTGTTAAACACCTCCCCGCTGGTGTTAATCCTAAATTGAGGGAAACGGAAGTATGAGGATTGGGCTTCCATTACCATAGATGTAGTGGACACTTCCAGTTTCTATTTAGGAAATAATAGACTCTATAAATTATAGGCTTTAGGCAACGTCTTCGTAGACTCTAAGAAAATTAACATGCCAAAGTAAGAGAGTTTATAACGACAGGCAATTTGTTTAGACTAACATTATCTTCCTTGTAAAAACCTGAGTCTCGGCATATAGGTATAAAATTATTATCCTGTATAACACATATAAATGTAAAGGAATGTTATATTCAATGGTTTTTAGTACTAAAAATCATAGAATATCATTTACTCAAATTATTTTCAATAAAAGCATATATACATAATCTAGCAGAAAAATCTTATAATCACCACGCTATGAATAGTTACAGTTACAAAAGCATCAATTGATATAAAATCCTAAGCTTTAGCATATATTTATTAAAATAATATATACAAAAAAATATATATGTACTAAAACAAACAGATTCTATTTTTCATATATTTTTAAATCACCAATTCCTCCTCAAAAAAAAAAAATAGCAGTATAAGGTTACAATTAACTTGACCATAATGGAACATTTATCTTTCGTAGCTACAGAAGCCATAAATAATATTTCACCCGCACATTTATTATTCAGCCAACCCAGTAGAAATTAAACAAGCATTAATGATGTTTTATTTTGTATTATGTAGTAGGTATTAACCATTTTTACTTTTTTTGTTACTATTAAAAATCACTGTCTACAAACAGACAGGTTTCAAATAATCGTTGTCAAGCAAAAGACTCGGCATTAATTTATCATAAGAAGAATTTTTTGTTCATAAATATAATTTATAATCATAATTCTCTCTACATTATCGGTCTAATCTATTATTTCAGGAATTCGGATAAAAACATTGTATGTCATTAAGGCATCTTAGAAGTAAAACTACTCACATGATATCACAGATTTTAAGTATTTTTATTATGAAAGTAGCTAATAATTTTAAAAAAAGGTGGCTAGATTATGTGCCGTAAGAAGTCTATCAGCTTACTGTCCATAAAAGTTACAATTGGGGAATTATTAGGTTTTCCCTCTGTTACGTGCTCGTCTTATCAATATTCTAAACATATATCCTTACATCCAAGATACGGGAAATAATTAAATCAATTTTAGTTTAACTTCAACTTTTTTTATTTTTCTCAATCAGACTTTTTATGTTAATTCCAATTACCGTATCCAAATTTTTTGCATTATTAGTTATGATTGGTAAGGTGATTAGAATAAATCATTTCGGAAAATGTGTTATTTCTAATTTAATTTACTGTTGTTCTAGTTTTCTATTTAGCTTGGGCTCCTCATTTAACTTTCTTTATGCCTTTAAATCTCTTATTTAGCATACTTGATAGTTTGATATTTTAGCATTTAGTTAGTTCTTTTGCTCCACGAGTAAAGAATCGACTTTTGAGTCGATTTCGTGACTTTTTTTCGTATTGACCCGGTAGTGTGGTGTTTGATATTTAAATAGATTAAAACAATTTGGAGTAATAAACATCAACCCTTCACTAAAAAACATCCACATACCAAATCACTAGAACTATAAGATTTAATTACACGTAACAAATGAGGAATTTCCCTTGTGTTTAACTTAAAAAAAAATTTTCATCAATATAATTAGCAAAACTTAATTAACGATTAGGAAATTAAGACTATGATAAAATATATTTCCTTTAACTGATTTTAAATAACCCCAATTTAAAAATTACCATATTGAAAAAAAAAACAAATACTACAAAATAAACAACATTATAAAAGCATATTTGAAAACGAATCCACCTGGGAACATTTTAAGGATCTGACATTACTGATTACAAAATGAGGATAAGAATTGACAAAAAAAGAAAAAAAAATAAATCATAAAAATAAAACAGATAAATCTCAATCAATAACGAAAACTGATGTGATACACAATTAAAAAAAAATAACGTCTCTTATAAACGCCTTCAGGCTATTTAATTTTGAAAAAAATACAAATCAAAAAATTAAATTGCTTATAATTGAAAAAAAAATTAAATCAATTAAGAGAACAAAATAAGAAGTAGGAGTTGGTCGCCATTATAGATTTACTTATTAAAACAAAACACATTGAATTTATGTTGAATTCGATATTTATGACTTTTACAAATAAATAAAAAACACTATTATAACAACCTGACAACGTATTGATAAAGAGACGAAGTTACAAATAACATTTCTAACATGATACTTCTTGTAAATAGTTGTGGTACAAATCTTGATACTAGCTACTATCTGGATATCGACGGTGATTCGTTGGAGTCCATCATCAGAGGTGGACGTATTTCATAATTTTTTGGGGAAATGTGTTAAACCGGGTTTAGAACCGCTTAGGTCGTCCATATACATGTGAATTTTTTTTTAAACTTATGTGGGCAAGGAATCGGAAACGTTTATATTAATATAGATATCCGATATTTATAGCTAGAGGGCTCAGTATCAGTGATAGAGCATGTATAGTAGATAAACAAAGTTAACGACCGTCGGTGACTGTCATTTACACGTATTTTTTTAGGATTTTTTACCTTTTTTATAGTTCATGCGATGGAATTTAATCAACAGAGTTCAAAACATCAGCAGTAAACTGAGCAAGATATCTATCATGTGCACGCTGATAACTAGGATTATCTCTGGATGCTAACACTAGAAGATACCTAGATAGGTAATAATACAGTGGAAGAAGCGTAACCTTTTCGAGTAATTCGATATTATTTCCTGCCATTAATGATAGTTCTATTACTGGTTATGTTCTTCTTATTAGATTCTCACAAATCTTTGTCATCAGCTCTTGGGAAAATAAGATGGTCTGAGAAGTATTGTTTTGCAATTTATTTCCCCCACAGACATATTTGGAGGTCACAATAAAAAATCTACATTGAAATAGTGTTATGATGTGGACATTTGGTAGTTGGCAGATTGCAAGAAAACATGTTAGTTAAGGCTTTCAATCATTCTGTCACCTGGTAACTTTCTCCTACTAGTCGTTAGGATGACAGTCACGTTGAAATGACGTAATTGGAGAGTCCATTCCTGTAGACTAAATTCAACAGGGGTGTCAGTCCCCAACAAATATCCTTTTGGACCACAGCCTATGTTGTATTATTCAAGTTTCAATCCTTTTAGGTCTGTTATGGGTTTATGTTATAATATCTATTATGTTAGAATAATTTAACCCATTTGATTAAAGTATAAAGTATGTTGATGAATAATAAACTTTATTTAAAAAAGAAAGCAATGAGTAGATGGAAAAAACAAATTCTACATTCCATTAGTTCTGCGGTGAATGTTCTATCCCTTTTATAGACAATAGTTGGCTCATGGATTTTGGCGGAAAATTTTGTGTTATTATCGTCTGCTGTTTATAAATGGATGAGAGCTATATTAGAAATTATGGGCCGCACACTTTCCAAAGCCAAGGTCACCATTGTTTAGGGAAATATATTTATTTCCAAAAATTAAAAATTTCCTTCTCTTTCCTTCGTGGAAAACAAATAAAAGTTTTAAAAAAATCTGATTTTTTGAACAAAAATAATTTTACTAAAATTGTGGTTGATCGCCACAACCTTCTGTTCAGTATTTGTTTTTATACTTAATTTCTAAAGATGTTCTCCCCCACTGTCTAATGTAATCTATAAACTATGGCAACATGGATGAATATTTTATCCGCTATAACTGCATTTCTCACACTGGGTTTTGATAAAGCTAAAATTATAATATCGATAAACGGGGATGTATAATATTAAATGTTAAATTTAAAACAACCAATGACAATACGAAGATTGCTGAGTTCAATTACCAGAAGATGAAACTTTGTAAATTTAAAAATTATAAAGATTAGGATAAGAGATCCCAAAATAAATGTAAAATTATTGAAAACCATCTCATAGATTCCTAAAGACTCATATATAAATGTGTGTGCGCGTATTTGAATATTTCTGTCTGCCCATCTCTGTTCGTGTCTGTGATGCTGTATGAGTGCCGTAGTTGAGTTCTCATTTGAGTGTAATATCACCAATCTAATACATCTGTACAGGCGTATTTCATGCAATTTCATTGGAACTGACATCCAAGGTTTGCTTATTCAGTAGCCAATTTCATAATATTTCCGCCTTAAAATTGATCATTTACAAACGTTTTTGTGTTCTATCAAAAAACAAAAAACGTTCGGGCTTTGAATAACCATGAAAACATCTGGTTCTATTTCGAATGCTTGACTGCCACTTAAATCATTTTTGGCAACTTAATTTAAAATAATATTAAGTTTTCCGTATTTCCTGTACAGGAAATCATTCTAGTTTCCTCTGATATTCCGAGGTGGGTAATTACAATTACGTAGACAAAATTCCCTGAACTCACGGATTTACTTGTGGGTTATATAAATATAACCGTTGCACATTATTTTATCATATATCTGGTACTATGGAATCCTAGGTAGTAATAACATAGAACTATTTTCATTTGTACAATATCAATTAGCGTTTGCGAAGGAATTTATACAAATTTCTTTAAAATTTCGCCTGGATATGGTTGATTAATATACACTCAACTAATTAATGAGATAATGATATGTATCTGTTAAATTTACTACTGCTCAATGCATCAACAACAATAACAGCTATCAAACAACATTTTTTTCACAGTGCATTTTATATATTATCAAGTGGTCTTGTTTCAACGATATTGCAAGTTAATGTGAAGTAGCATTTTTCATCTTTGATAAAAAAAAGCATTATTGTGCATTATTTAAAAAAAAAACTTCAGAACCTTCCATTGCAGAATCAATATCATTATCATTATCTCAATGTGCAGTTAATAACGGAAATTAACAATCATAAATAGAAACTGTATATGCAATTTTAAACAAAATCTAAAAAAGTAACTTTTTACCATGCATAATGTTAAGTAAATATTCTTAAGTAATAACCTAAAAGAATGATATCTATAAATGTAACTTGAATAAATGAATAAGATTTTCTTTGCAAAATAAACAAAAGAAAATTCTACAGAAATTGTATTGTTTCAAGCTATTACGTTTATTCGGCAATTTCTATGATATTCAGTAGTAAACATAAAACGCTTTCTTAACAGCAAAAATCTAGGAATAATTTTAAAAACTATCTATAACTATTTTCATTTAATACCATACTTTCAAATACTGATTGCCGGAAAAAAAACATGACTTCCATAATCAGTCAAGTTAAGGGAGTAATTTTCAGAATTATATTCAATGAGTACTTTATAATTTATCAAGATGTTTTTTGATTTAAAGGTAGTTCATCATCCGACATTTAATAACTTGAGTAATAATCACGGATATATAATCCTTAGACATTTAATCACATTTTTTTTTTATCACGTGGACACTTTTTTACTCGACACCGAGAGATTTAATAACTAACAAATTAAAAATAAAATAATGTCATTAATGTGATTATGTTTATATTTCGTTAGCTGTTTAGCCCCTTTAGAAATTTTGGGGATATGTTTTAACGATAGATTAAAATCAATATGAAAGTAAATATCATTCACATTTTCAAACTTTTCAACAAATAAACTATCAACAGAATATTTATTTCAACTAATTTAGTTTTAATTTAAAAATGTAAATTAACTTCTGCAAATTGTTTCATTTTCTTATTTTTACTTAATGATAACAAACAATACAAAACGTTTTTAAAAATTAATACAAAATTTAAAAAAAGAAACATTTTCAATTTTTTTTTGTTAACAACTGATACTAAATTAAGTATTGTTGCAGATTCAATCTCGCAGTATTGACAAAGTGAGATTCTGTTATATTTCGTGGTTTGCATATTTGACCAACGAATAATGTTCATTGTTTATTTAACAGGACTTCTGCCGCACTTCATTTCACCTAAAAAAATTTTTTAGAAAAATAATTTTTTCAAACCAATTTAAAAAAATTATTTTAAAAAAGTTCTATTAAAAGTTTTTTTTTTATTTTTAAAGTTATTTGAAAATCTTTTTAACATATAAGAAGTAAAAACCAAACTATTAAAAAAATTATTAAAAAGTTTTAATGAAAAATTCTGTCAAAATAAAAGAAAAAATATTTTTTCAAAACTAAGAAAAATGATAAGTTAAATAATATAGTTGTAGTTAAAAAACTGAGTAGAAGTTGATTAATTAAATGCTATAGTTGGCAGTTTTAAACTGAATTGAGAGTTGGTCAATTAATTTGAGAATATGCAAGATGAGAATATACAGCTCGTTAATCAATTAAATTCGGAAAATGAAATTAAAAGATTGACCAGTTAAATTTTATGTAGTTTAGATTTAATATGTTATTGAAATCTGTTGCAAGAAAAGAAAATTATTGATTTTTTGAAACAAATGTATTAAAATTTGAAACCTATGTATTAACCAATATGGATGTTCTAGACTGATTTACTTGTAACTGTATTGATAACCAAGCAAGCAAACCCCTCTTTTTAATCCTACTAATAACCAGACAGATTAATTATCTATGAAGAGTAAATTGGTCAACTTAATTGCATATCTTAATATCTGACAATTCAATCAGAATTTCACATCATTGAATTAAATGACTTTTATGATCAGTAAATTGCAATCAACCTCAATGCACGGTTAGAACTAATTGGGAAGAAATGTTGGATTTATGTACTTGCCAAAAATTATTGATTAAAAAAATTCATAATTATATGATAATAGAATACTCTAAGGTTGCACAGATTATGCAATTTTAACCACTCCACTAAAATGTACACTTGAAACTTTGCTTCAGAAAAGTAATTATTATCTTTAGATTAATTTACTTAATAATTAAAGCAGTTGTAGAAAAAAAAAGTTACTAATAGAGTAGTATTGCATAATTTATGGAAATGAATTGATCGCAAAGCACATGATGTAACACCGAAGCATCTAATGATTAATACAAGCAATATAAATATATTCCTTTTTGGTTGTTTAAAATCTGTTTTATGGCATTTAAACTATACTAGTAGTATTGTCCGCCAGTTACTTCGATACTCCTTTTATGCTCATTTAGATCTGTTTTTTTAATTTTTCTAGTTTTTTTGTAATTCAAAGGTAAATCTCCTCTCGAAGACAACCATTTTAATTTTTTAAATTATAATCAAATAAAAGAAAGACACACTGAATGATAACACTAAAATTGAGAGATGAAATCCGAATAACTTAAACATAAAACTGCGATTAAAACAGTGAATATAAATATAAGAGTCTGAATACCTTATATAAATTCAATAATCAAAACTGGTTTCATAAATTCGGACAATAATTTTATTAATTTTATATAATTATCTTTCCATAGGATCACTGGTTTAAAAAATACCTTAAAGACGAAGAACATCGGTAATTTATCGTATAAAAGTAAAATATGCTAAACTATTTCCAAATAATTGTAGTCAATGAACCTACTAAGATTAAGATATGAAACCCGTGGTAAATTTACGCAGTTAAAAAAAAGTTTTGTAGCCTTCAGTTATAAAGTACAAATGTTAGTAACTTGGCTAAGCTAATGGTTTGTGTCAGTTTAAAAAAAAAGAATGAATCCGTATCTTCAAAAAATATATGTACCACACGCACCTAAAAGGAAGAACATATCTTCTGAGACAATTTACTGAGAAAATTCTGTCATATCGAGTATTTATTTCTCTTATTACCAAATTAAAATCTCCACCTATTAACAAATGGTCTTAGAGCTGCGTATTCTGATCCAAATAGACAAATACCATTAAACATAATGATAATTAATGTCGGCCAGTTGAACCAAAAAGAAGTTTGATCTAAACTTAAAGAATATTCATCTAAGTAGAAATATATATTCACCTGGACCAAACGAAATAACTTCTCTTCCGATTAAAAAATGCCCAAGCGTTATTAAATGGCTACATATAAATTTACCAATTTCTTGGAGAAACTGCCACATAAGCAGTCAATGGATAATAGCTGATTGTTTTTTTTTATACTAAAGAAAAAGAACTCCAAGGATATTAAACAATTTCATCCCATTTTTCAGCTCAATGTAGATGAAAATATATATTTCGCAATTTTGGCATTCCGACTAACTCTTCGTTAATAAGTATATTGATACTTCTGTACGGGTGTAATCTGAGTAGATACCTAAAAAGTTATACAATCTGAACTCAAGGTCGTTCCATGGTTAGACAGGGCCTTTTCTCTTTGGGAGTCGAGCACTATTGGCGAGGAGACCCGTCTGAATGATAGAAAATTCCTATTTCACTGGAGCTTCTTTCTTACTCCCTCCTTTGCTTTCGGAGAATAAATGTAGTAACTAACGAGGGTGCCTATTGTCTCTCTTGCCCCAGTGTATGCCAAGCTTTGAACATGACCTGTGTACAAAGCTTTGAACATGACCAGTGTGAAAATTCTTTATAATAATAATCGACCTAATAAATTCGTTATGCAAAATAGTTTTTTGATGAATTAGATTACACATATAGATAAAAGAGATAGTCAGCAGTGTACAAATAAATGCGTAGTGATTTGGCTTCTGACCTTTACTTTGACCTCTTCATTAGAGCAAAAAGTACATAGGCCGATATATTGCGTACATTTAGAGTTTCTGATTAGAATATTCCACTTGTCATTAATTCTTTCCTTCAGCATTTATTTTCTTATTTCATTCGTGTCTATCCTTTTTTCCCACTTCCCTTACTGTTTTTCCTTTCCTGTCCCCTTTTTCATTCTCTCTAGATTCGTAAACGGCACCATTACCAAGCCACCGAAGCAAGCACGTGAGATGCTACCCATCCCTTACACCGTCATTATCCACTTGTACCGTTGATCGCATCGGCCGAGTGGCAAATCATGAAGAAATGACTCGCTAAGTGCTTTACAGAAACTGCCACAACACGCAACAACTCACTAATTGATGTAATGGGCTATGTGCTACCCTCACCCCTCTTTCTCATCGTGGGTTCCTGCTTATTTATATTTATTTTCATTCTTATTTTTCATTCTGATTATTATCATTATTTTATTACAACTACTACTTTTATCGTTACTATTACAATATCTAGTATTAATTTAATTATGACTTCTGTTGTTTATGTCTCTCCTATGAAATATTTATGACTATTGTTATTAAATACATTAATATTAACGAGTTCTCACACAGGTTATGTACCGTTATGGGGTGGATATAAATATGTATAATATATACCCGTCCGTCAGCCCCTCTTTTTCTGCCTGCTCACCTATTCGTTTCCAGGTGAGATATTTACGGTC
>JAUZSX010300606.1:0-13134 GCA_034780655.1 Idiosepius hallami | reverse complement strand
TAAAGAGGGTATAGATTTTCATTGTATCCTTCCATTCATTCAAAAAGAAATGTCTTCAAATCGTCAACTAAAGTAATTTAATTTTACATTGATTATCATTTAAAGAAGAACTGATTTCTTTCTTTTTTTTCCATTGATGGATGGATCAGGGGTCAGGACCTGCTTAATTTTTTTATGGAAAATTTTAGAATTGAAAAAAAAAAAGTCTGACCTACCTGTGGTAAGCGTAACGTTTAATTAACAATTAAAAAAAAATTAACCTACCACAAGGTAAAATACCAGAAAGATTCTCTTTTTTAAATTATTGTTATTATTTTCTAAAAATTATTTAGCAACCAAACCAGCCTCACAAAACTATAATTTGCGAAATAATAAAAAGAAGAGATTTGAAATCAATTTAAGGATAACTTCAAGGACTGTTTGAAAAATAAAACAAAAGGCATTTAAAACGTTTATAAAAACATTTTTCTTTTTTTTTTGGGGGGGGGTAGACAATTATATTTATTTAAAAATAAAAAATTATAATATCGAGTAATCCATTGGATTATAATTTTTTATTATTGGATTACTAATCCAAATAGTTTTATTGTTAATAAAAAAAAACACACTTTGAAAAAATATGATAATTTTGTTAATGTTAAATGATAAATAATTCTGAATGTTTTATTTTTTCTATTTTTTTTTTGTTGAAAATCTTGAAACAAAAATATGAATGAAGAACTGAACTGCTTTATTTTGTTTTTCTTTTTAATTGACAGGAGAAAAAGTATGAGGTGGGTGTTGATGCGTGTGAGGGTGGCGGGCGGTACTAAAGAATAATCATTTTTTTTTTTTAATTTATAAATTCTAAAATAGGATTTACTTCTGATTTTTTTTCTTGTATAAAATCAAGACGGCCTTTACTAGCAATCTTTTAAAAAGAAAAAAGGTTTTAACTGTTCTTATTTTTTAGCCACCTCAACCCCGAACCGAAGAAAAAAAAAAAGATAATGGAAAGTTTTTAAAAAGACAATAAAGTTTAAACCCGGAATTAAAATTTTATCACATTAACATAAGGTTGGTTGTTTAATTGGAAAAAAAAAATCCCGAAGCATTTTGTTTGGGAGAGTAAACACAAAAACCTGATTTTCATTAAAAAAAAAAAATTAAAATTAATGAAAGGATCATTTCTTATATTGAAGAATTCCATAAAACAAAATTAAAATATAGTTTTTTTCTTTAAAACTTTACGATTGCTTTTTAGATTTATTCATTGAACCTTTTTTAAGTCTTACATTTCATTAGTAGTAGTTAGAAAAAGTGAAATCTGTATATTATTACTATTCTTTCATAATTTAAGCAAAAATAATAATAATGATAATAAAGAATAGCTTAACAAATATTTTGACAATCATAATGTAGATGGTAAAAAAAACAAACAAAAAAAAGCACCTGCAATAATACTTACTACTACCAGACTACCTTAAATGAGAAATAAATAAAATATGGTTTGATGATGACCACTCTTTATCCGTGATGATATATTAAATAAACTTAACATTGATCTCACCTCATTTAACAATTAAGACATCAATCACATCTATTTCCCTAAAAGGAAGAGAACAAGCAGTAACCAAAATTGTTTTTTTAACCATATCGAAAATGTCATTTTCAAAGAACACCTTGTTTACATTATTTTCATCTCAGACATATGTAGAAGAATTATTTAATTGTTTTTAACAATTTTGAAACTAAATAAACCTGAAAATAGAATAATAAAGTGTTTGATTGAATAATTGGTAGTCTTAAAATTAGATTTGTTAAATCGAATTAATGAATTTAAAGGGTTTTTTTTAGGTCATTTACATTACATTACTCACAAACAGACATGAAAACCATGATGGGGCCAACCTCTTTTATGATTTCAAATTTCTTATTTTCTAAATCAAATAAAAGTCTACTTACCGGATCCAGAAGGTCCTGGGGATACCGTAGCTGCAGCTGCCATCGGAAATAGGATGTTTTGGGTTGAAATGATGCACTTAATCGATAAAATAGGGTTTTTAAAAAGGTAGGTATATGCAAAATAATCACAGTCTGCTGTTGGTCACCCCCACTGTCTTCTTTTTCTTCTTTATGATGATGAAGGAAGAAGAAATCATGGCAGAACAAAGAAGTCTCGTTAAGCCTGGACGAGAAAAAGCGAGATTTTGTTCGGCTAGATTTTTTCTCTCTTCTTTACATCTTTTAGTTCTGCTGCTGCTGCCGCCGGGAAGAATCACAAACAAAAATAATGTGAACGAACCAACGTTACGCTTTCTTTTTTTTTTTTAATCAAAGTGGGAAAAATATTTTTTTAAAAAAAAAAGATTCTAGGCTAGTACCAAAAACAGAATTGAAGAAATGAATTCCGGGTAAGTTTCTCTCACTATTTCTTATTTTGATAAATTTCTGTTTTCATATACAAAATGCGTCTATATACACATACATATATATATATATATATATATATATATATATTTGTGTGTGTGTCAAGAAAAATATTAAAACGGCATGGATACTCTCTCCGTGTTTTGCTTTTCTCCCTCATGAATGGAAAACCTTTTTTATTTAATTTTAAAAACTAATTTTTCAATTTAACAACCTGCTACTTGCAATTTAACTCTATAGTTAATTTTGTCAAATAATAGTGTTAGTTGTTTGTTGTTGAATGTTGTTGTTGGCATTTTTGTTTTTCAGTTAAAAAAAAAACAAAAAAAAACTTAAACATTTTTTAAAATCCCAAATCTTGTTTTAAAGTTGGTTAACGCAGGACAGGGTTTAAGAGTTATTTTCTTTTTATCCAAATTTAAAAAAAAAAGTGACCTGTGTGCGGTCGGTGCGTGCCAGTGTGGGTTGAAGCAAAAAGCAAGAAGACCAAACAAAACAGGTGAATAAATCAAAGTTAGGTCTCTCTACTTGTACAATGTATTTTGTTGTTTTTTTTTCCTTCACTTTTCACGTGTTAAATTTCAATATCTTAATTTCTAAATAATAATAATAATAATAAAACAAACTATATAATTTTTTGTTTTTATATTGAAACCACCCCTTAAGCTCTGAAATTGTTTATTTTATTTATTTTCTATTTTTAGTTGCTAGAGAGGGAAATGTCTTATACTTTAAACTCTTTTACAATAATCGCGAATGTATTGGAAGGGACAACAGACTGACAAGCCGAGACCTACGACATAAGTGGGCCTTGGACAAGCACGAGTTGTCAGCAGCCTACCAGAGAGCGGAGCAGGCAGCACCCACCATCCAGTTTTCGGTAGAAATTTGACCCAAAGATTTGCTATTTAGTTTGTTTAGAAAATGTATTTCGCGTGAAAAATTGGCTGGCTGTATCAAAAGAAAAAAAAAACAAAACGGTTTTTCAATTAAATTCCATCAGGAGACTACGTATGTCAGTGACATAGTATGTCACTGACTGTTATTACACAAGTTACTCTACGACTTAAACAAGTAAAACAATTACTTGTTGGCAATGGTTGATAAACACACACACACTAGTGACACTCCACTTTTACACTTTGTTCACAACTTTGCTCTCCCCACAGTTTTGTCTTTGATGAAAATCACTTATTTTTAAATAAAACAATTTTTTAAAAAATTCAATTTGGATAGTTGTTGCTGGATAAAATAGAACAATAATCGAGAGTCGATGAAGTTAAGTTTATGCTTGCTTCTTTAATGCAATGAATGCTTGCTTATCTTAGATAAAATAAAAAATAAGTTATCTATTTTTCACTTTTTAGAATTTAATTAAAACAAGGCTTTTTTATGGGAAGCTTGAAAAAGTCTTTTTGACATTTTTGCTCATTAAATGCTGGCTGCTGTCACCCACCCTGATTGTTTCCAAGAAAAAAAAAATAGTTTCTATTTTTGCCTCTGTTTAAAATAAAATCAACAACAGTCAGTCAACCCGTTCCGTTTGTGCAGTGCGTGAGCGTGCACCCGGGCGGGCAACCCTCTTCTTGCTCTGTCAGAAACATTTGTTTTATGAAAACTACCGACCGACACACACACACACACACACACACCGAGCAAAAAAAAAAAAAACTTTTTTTTTTTTTTGGCGTGGGTGTCTATTTTGTTGTACTTATAGACATTGAACAAACACACGCGAGTGGTGTCGGTTTTTGTTTGTGATAATTTCGTTTGGAAATTTGAGCTTTTTCCTATTCTTTGACTTCTACTTGGATATCCCCCTCTAACCACTAGTTTTAATTTTGCTTATAACTAACGTTTTTCTAACGGTTTAATCGTTAAGTTTCATTTTCTTTTTTAACGGGGCTAAATTAGAATCCCAGGTACAAGAGATAAATCCTAGTTTCTACAATCCAATCTATCCAAATAAGTGTTTTCGTCTGCTGGCTGGCTGCTTCTAATTTTTTTGTTGAATTTACGTAAAAAGCTAATTTGATTTATTTTCTGATTTATACTCATTTATGTACATAGTTGTACCTTTTTTCAATGTTCGATATCACAAACCTTAGTGCATTTTGCAGTGGCACTTGTGTAACTCAACTGTCTGTGCATGTACAATAATACGCACACACGCATGCAGTCAGTCAGTCAGCACAAGCACCGGACGACGACGAGACGCGACCACACATATACACACAACCAGACCAACCGCATACACAACTCAGTATCGCTTCTTTTCAGACAGACAGCATCTTCTTTTTGTTTCTAGATTAAAAACAATCATATAATTCTATTAACAATTTTTTCTCTGATTAAAAAGGACCTTTTTATAAGGCCGAGTTTCTGACTCAATATGCGCTTTTCTTTTAATTAATTTTAATGAAATTTTTTAGCCATGCCAGCGAGTGTTCCAATTTTACTCGCTTAAAAAGAGGGAGACTGACTCGATTGATCCCGCCCGAGGCATGACTGAAAATTCATCATCATTTTTGTGTGTAAAAAGTGTGTTAATCATCATTTCCCTCTACCACTCTCTTACTCTCTCTCTCTCTCTCTCTCTCCGTATGTTTGAAAACCAACAACTTCAATGTAAATAATTTGTGGTTAGTACGATTATTTATAGCTCTAGACCGAGGAAAGAAGTATATTTTTAAAATTTGAAAATTTAACCTTTCAAAAACCCCAAACAGGCAGGCGGGCGGTGTGTGGACAATATTTTCCAATCGACATTTACAAGTCCTTCAGGAGGTGTGGATTGAAATGACCAATCAAAACGAAAACATTTATTTTCGGTAATCGATTATTAATCTTTAAATTTTATTTGTTCACCCATTATTGAATGATTAAAAAAAATGAAACATGTGAAAGAAAATGATTTGCGTTGCGAAATTAGCATAAAGTATTCATCGAAATATTTTTAATGTCATGATTTTTCATTATTGCCGGAATACCGAATTAAAAGATCAACTTCATCCTCCTCATCATCATCATCATCCACTCATTATTTTTAAAATTAAAAAAAAATATATGTAAAAAAAAAAAAAATAATATGAATTTTTTTTTTTTGGGGGGGTGGCCTTTACATATATATTTTTTTTACTTTTGTTAAGTCAATATCAAATTCACTTTTTAAAACAAGTCAATAAAAATTAAGTGCCCTTTTGCTTTTTTTTAAATTTTGGAGGGGGAATACTAATAAATTTTAAATCCATTTAATTTTCATAACCCTACAACTTGTCATCCTTTAAATGAAAGTTAACTTTTTAAATTAGGTTTCTGAGATTGCAGGCAGGCAGCTTAATTTGAATATTCATAAGTTTAAGATAGTGTCTTCAGGATACAGGCAGATAGTCAGGCAACAACCACGCACACACACACCAACCAACAAACACAATGATGTACGCAATATTTGAGATCAGTGGGAGTGAATATAAAAACAATTATCTTGAAATGGGTATAAATTTATTTCAAGAAAACATGGTAGCACAGTTTGGTTTGAAACCGAATTTAACAGTAACCATAAATAATCTTTCTTCTTTGAACAAACGACCGGAACCTAACAAAACCATTTGAACAAAAATAATAAAGAAAACTTATTTAAATTTGGAAACATAAACGTACCATAAGAAATCTTCAACCAGAAACAAAAAAAAGTTCATTTTTTTTAGGAACGCAATCGTTTTTGTGCCAATTTTCCTAATTAGTTTAATTTCTTGAATTTTCAAATACATTGAAGAATATAATTTTAATTTTTTTTATTATTGGTGGGTTTTATTTTGACTTTGTGGTTACCTTGAACTTTAGGAGGAGGCGGTGAAGAAAAATTTGAAGTGACGAACTGAAATGACTTCTTATTAGAAAAAAAAAAGATAGGGGTGCCAATACAATATATTAAAAATAATAATTTAAAATATGAACCAAACCAAACGACTTAAACCCGCATTTAGTGTCTTTTTTGCTCTGAAAAAAAAGTAAAAACATCGTGGTTGTGGAGTAGTGTAAATGTGGAGTTATCCTATTGAGTAATAACAATGAGTCAGGGTGGAGTCATCATCATTAGATGAGGAGGACACTAATACCTTTTTTTTTTTTTTATTGGATTCAATCCAATGTAGTGGCTGAAGAGCAGTTTATTATCTTATCTTATAGAAATTATTTTCATAAATTTAACTTATGTATGTTTATTTAAGTTTTTACTTTTCTACCGATATTTGTGCTATTACACAATTAAGGAATATTTTATTTGAACTTTCTTTAATTCACGTTTGTTTTCTTTTTTTTTGTGTGTGTGGGCTACTTTTTGCCTTCAAGTGTTTGTATAAATTCTCGTGATAGTTTTTATTTTATTTTTTATTTTTTTACAAGCCTACTAACAGCTGATTTCTCTCAAATTTTCATGTAAATATAGGAAAACTCAAGAAAGTTTAATTAGTCGAAATATTTGTGCATTTTAACATTCTAGATGCTGATGATGCTGGACCTCATCTTGATAGTTTAATTCTACAATATTTAAAATATATTCGAACTTTCTACAGTTTTTGTTTTCTTAAATTTTGAAAGCAATATGCAAGATCCAAAGTTAGATTTAAAAAAAAATTTGAATAATATAAAATAAAATAAAACAGACTCAAAAAAAGGGATTTAAAATATTTTTACTTAAAAAAAAAACTTTCTTTAGACTGGAATTTCCATAAAACTCTTGCCTGCAGCCTTGGGCATGTAAGTGAGTACTTATGAGTCAAACTCCAATTTTGGATAAAATGATGAGAAATTGAATTGATTTTCTTTATGTGAATAATCACTAGATTCTGTAGATATAAAAGGTGGCTTTAACAAAATCTTTTAGGTATAATTGTAAAACTATTGGCGTAATTGTATAACAACTTTTCCAATAATGTTGTTGCACTCTCATTCTTTAACCCTTTCAACCCTAAGGGGCCGATATATCGGCCTTAATAACAAAAGGCAAAAATAGACACACTGACATTTTGACCCTAATATGCTTCTTTAATAGAACGTCTCTGAGTGGCTACTTGGAAATATTTTTTTGGCAGGATTAAAAGGTAGAGGTTGAAATATCGCTGTGTGTGTGTCTTCTTTTGCCTCAAGTCGCCAGGGCCGATATCTCGGTCGTTAGGGTTTAAAGGGTTAACCTCAAAAAAAGTTTCCTATGAAATTGCTTGGCAAGTGCATGAAAATAACCAGTCCCTTCTTGGCATTTCTTTTAGTGCAATCTTTTATCAATCAATACCCAAATCAATTTTAAAAACTTGATTATGAAATTTTAGTTATTTTTCTTTTTCTGAAAGTTGACTATTTAAAACTTTTCAAATAGTTTGTATAATATGGGAGCATATTTTTTTTGTGTTTTTTTTCTGTGTGATATTTTGTATTTTTGAAAGAATTATCAAAATAGTTATTGAGTAAAAATATCTCTTGATATTTTTTAGGAAATGAAACAGTGAAATAAATATTAAGAGTAATATAAACATTAAGATTAATAAAATAAATATTTGTTTAATGGTTGCACAAATCCACTACGGTGGGTGGACAACTTAAAAAAATATTAGTTTTGGAATCTGTCAGTTTAATCATAGTAGAAGCTTTTAATGGCTACCCATAAGATATTATTGGACATGAATTGACATTTATTTTGACAAATATTTTTTTTTTGTGGAAGTGTTCAGATCTAGGGAAGTGGGTAACCTTTCATCTTCATCAGCCGTTACACCTAGTAGTTGCATTGAGTGGCAAATTTTTCTTGCTGTTTCTGTAGCATACTTGTTTTTATGAGAAAGTCACGAGCCTTATGTTCAATCCCCAACCTGAAAGACCTTTTTTTTTGGGGGGGGGACTTTTGTATTCAGTGTTGCCCTTCATCTAGATGAGCTACTCTCCAGAGTTAACGAGCCCTATCTGCCCAAGGCAGCTAAAGGTAAATAGAATAGTTTTGACTGGGATTTGAACTTATGTAATACGATTCCATAGTTCAAGCTTTTACCAATGCTGCTCCACCTTGCTGCCTAACCTTTCATCTGGTATGCTATAAAAGACCAATGTTACATTGCAAAGATATATTGACAGACAGGAACTTTTCTTTTTAAAAATTTCAGCAGTATCATCTAATCAAAAATTTTAAATCTCTTTAGTTGGCCACTGTGATCTTTTAAACTTTCTCAGACGCCTAAATGAGACTAGAAATATGTTCTCAAGGATACTAGCACATAATGACTATTTCATTGTGTTGATTGTATTGTAAATGTTGGTAACATTGAGATCTGAAATAGATCCAACCATTTGTCCTATCAGGTCTGCCAAGAATCCATCTATTCTAGTGAATAGAATCTTTATTTCTAATGTTGTCTATTTCCAATCCTATCCAATACTTAAATACATGGAATTCATTTCTATTGTTATTAGATATAATGTCAAGAGTTTGCCAGGACAGCAAGTATGCAATTTGTGCTAATTTTCAATGCATCAGAAAATATGGTGAAATTAGTTTTCCATGTTCACCAGAGTTTCTCATGTTACACTTTTGGAAGTGGTATAATCAAATCTTTTTTTTTCTTCAGTAAAATTTGCTAAACTGTATCCATAACAAACTAATCCATCAGTACTAATATACAAAAAAAATCATAAATTTTATTACCAAGCTAATAGTTAGGCCTAAGATTTAAAGGAGAGCTGATAATTTGAACAGTAGCCTTTTTAGGACTTCTTAGCCAATGTTTTTTTTCTTATATGGTAACCATTTTGTCAGATAAACTAATTGCATTTTAGTAGAAAACAAATTTAGAAAAGTTTTAAGCCTATTAAAAAAAGACTATCAGTCTAAAAGTACTTAAAATAAGTATTTGATTTGTATTATTTAGAGCAGAGGTTGGTAACTCTTTTGACATTGTGAGATGGGTATTGTTATAATGATGGCTTGTAAGTTGGACAAAGGTCAATAAAAAAAAAAAAATCAAAAATAAGGAAAATTTCATATGCAGAACCAAATCAACCTAAATAATGGAAAAAGATAAAAAATCTAAAAGTAAAACTAAAAAACAAAAAATTGTTTTCTTTAAACGTCAAAATACTTCAAAGAGAAAAAAATTGCCTTCGCAGGTTTGATCCAGTCTGCAGGCTGTAGGTTGTCAACCCATAAATCTAAGTATTTGACTGGTTTCTGTTAATGTATAATGTTAGAGCGTAAATTGGTGAATTGTTTTTATCATCAAATTCTTTCTATAATCAACGGTTTTATATAGAATTTGACAAGAATCTATTTAATGGCATTAAAATAAGTTTAAAATGTAATCTTTGCTTTCAATATTTTCCTTTCAGATTAAGTTGTCTTTTATTTTAGGTTTTCATTAATCAAATATGAAAGCATGGTAACAAATTAAAACCTATTTAGGTAATTTTCTTGTTGATGAATATGATCAATGAATTGATTTATGTTTTAAGACTCTTTCACAGAACAATTGTTAACTTACATGTGGTGTTAACAACAATAACAAATTGAAAAGTAAAGTAATGAAACAATGGGGCTCTCCATAAGACAATTTTTATCATCTTTTATATTTTATATCTCTTTTTCTTTCTGCTAATTTATGGTCATTTAAAGGCCAAATCAAATGTCAGGAGGAAGTTGTTTTATATTCTATATGTAAGTGTGTGTGCGTGCATGCGTGTCTGTGCATATATATATATATATATATATATATATATAATGTTATTATTATTGTTGGGCTGTTGGCACATTTAGATCAAGACCTGGCACCGAAACTATCTAGGACTTTTTCTATGAGGGGGGTGGATTACTGATAAATTCACTTGGTCTTTAGACTTAGGAATTAACTTTATTATTTGGACTTTTGTCCTAATCTTAGTAGTTTTTGAAGTTTCTACACTACGTTTCGGCCTAGTTCACCTCAGGTCGTCTTCAGGTGTCTGACCATGACATTAAAAGAAAAATCACTAGAAAAAAAAATAGAAATTAAAATGAATGGCTAAATGTACATTCTGCATCAACAAAGATATTTCTAATGATTACTTACAATCTTTTGAATCCTAATATAGTATATGTGTAGTTTATCATATATCTACATAGACTATCAATTTCCTTTTTTCACAGATTCTTAAATTTATTTTCTATCTGGTGAATTTTTTTTCCTCAAAAATCTTTAAAACCATGTGGAAATGTAGACCTAGAGTATTAAGAGTAAAAAAAAACAAATACCAACTATGTAGATCTGTGTCTATATTTACTTATTTTTCATATAAATGGTTTTGAAACCTGTCTTGAGGTCATGACCTGAATTCCCTTAAAAGATATTAGGGTGTTGATCAGCTGAAGCTTGAGTTCTTTTCGTTTGGGATGGAAATAGTAAGAGATCTACTTTATTTGATGCTGCATGTTACAAGCTGAGATATTTGATAATTATTAGGTCATTAATAAAATGTCATCCTTAACTTTTAGATTTTGTGTTCATTTTAATTTATTCAGGAAAATCCTACTAGGAAATTCTTTTTACAAAGGAAGATGCACTTTAAAAGTTTGATAAATAAAAAATAAAAAAAATTAAATTAATTATTTTTTTTTTTTTTAATTTTATTTTTTTAGAAAGAGCTAGTTTTGATCCAAGCCAATTTCTTTTATTTGACTTTGGTTATTTTAAAAAAAAATATAATTTTCAAATTTTTAAAAAAATTTGAAATGGTATCTAATTCAGCTTTGCTGTGTGAAAAAAAGAATATCCCCACCCCTGATTAGCAACATTAGATATTCTGTGTTTTCTTCATAAAATAGTCAAGCACAGGTGACAGTTTTTTTTTTCTCAATCCATGCATGGGCTTCAATGAGGTGGACAAACAGCTCTGATGACGTGTGTGGATTCAAGCAACAATTTAATTGAATTGATGTTAAAATTTGAAATAGAATTATTGTTAATATTAAACGTGTCACTATAAAATTCACTTTCTTTTAAAAGAGTCATTATGTTTTTTTTTCCCAAATTTATAATTTAACATCATTTCTTTTTGAAAGACACAGAGAAAGTGGTTGAATTGTAATTAGATGGAAATTGTAATATGCAAGCTCGGATCCTAATAACAACCAATTACCAAAATGACATTTTTCTTTAATTAATTTCTAGTATCAAATAATTATAAAAATCTAGCTATTATTAAATAACATAAAGTGATAAAACTACAAAATAAATAAAAACAAACCAATTCCTTCTTGATTGGACATGTATTTATGTATACTAATTCTTATTTCATGCCATTTCATTTCTATTTTCTTGTTAAACATATTTTTGTAAATTTTTTTTTTCCGATTTTTTTTTGTTTTCATTGTAAAGTCTTTTGCTATAATGAGATGTATTTAAAATGGATGCAAAGATAATATTTTTACCCAAAATGTTATTGATTATTTGTGAAGATAGTCTTCCTTCCAAAAGCAATCTGTGTTTGGCTGCAGTTGGTAGTTTTGCTTTTATTGTCTAAGAAGACATTGCATGATATCTATATACTTATTAAAATCAGATTGTCCTGTGTGTTTGAGATCCTACTTCCCATAGTGCTTTTAAAAGTGAAACCACAAAAGCTATTAAACAAAAAAACATTGTTTATACTTAGAGCTCTCTGGAAAAAGAAACTATGATATAAAAATGATTTAGGTCACTATAATTTGCATATATATAGTATTTTCTTTATATAATAGGCTTCAAACAACCTTAAAAGCTTTAGAAATGAATTAGGTATGAAAAAGAAAGTATTAGAAATAATTATATATATATATATATATATATATATATATATATAATTAATTATCTACCTAGATTAGTGATTTTCAACCGGAGTTCCGTGGAATTCTAGGGTTCCGTTTGTACAGTCAAGGAGTTCTGCAATTTTTTAATTTTTAATTTAGAACAATACAAAAAATAAACATTTCAAATTTTATTTCATAAAATCTATTTGATTATTATATACATATTTTGTTTAAAAATTTAAGTTTTATTGTATAAACATATTAAGTTTTATATAATTAAACTCACTGCATGTAGAAAATGAACCACAAGTCCATAACACATAAAAATTCAGTAAATTATCAAACTTTAACTATTCCAAAATCTTTACTCAAAAATTTGTTTTTAAAACTTAAAAACCCTGAAATCTATTCAAATTTCTAATTAAAGAATCAATCAAAAAGAACATTTTTTCTTATTCAATTTTAGTGAGAATCATAAAACAAAGAGATTCTTGAAATTTCCATTAAGTTCCCATCCTTTAAGTCAATTGTTTTGTTTTCACTTTGAAAAGATAAAAATATACAAATCCTACATAAAAATTAGGAGATGTGCCATTAAAGCAAACTAACTAACCTTTATAAAAAGAAGTATTTTAAGAATGATGGCAAATTTTAAATATACAAATGTAAAAAAAAAAAAGAAAAAAGAAAAGCTTATTCATGAACTTTATTTCCTGGAAGCATTTTATAACAAATAAAAGACAAAAAAGAAAATTGTAAAGGGGACAAATAATAAAAAAAAAGAACATTCTTTGATAAATTTTTTACAACTGGTTCAACAAGATTTTTTCCTCCTTCAACTTACATCTTGTTTATTCCCATACCCAACAAGAACATGATAAAAAAAAGAAGGAATAAGTGAAAAAAAGGTCATTATATATATA
>JAUZSX010300597.1:0-13134 GCA_034780655.1 Idiosepius hallami | reverse complement strand
CCTCTCCCAACCCTTATAAGCTGCAAACCCTTCTTAATCTAAGGCCAAGGGGCATAATTGATCATGGTGTTACTGTTAGTTTTCAATATGGGGGATCGATTTAGTATAACGTTGTATGTAAAAGTGAGCACCCCTCCCAAATCAAAAAATAATGGTTATTTTCCAATTTTTTTTTGATAATCTGGTAGATTAATGTCCAATCGATAATATTCTGCAGAAAAAATTGAAAGAAAAAAATTTAAAGGGGGGGGGGGGCTCGATTGTATAGGTCCACCGCGAATTTTACATTTCGATCCAAATATGGTCGTCGTCTGGTCTCTGGTCCTCTTCCTAAAACGGCTCTGTTGAGTGAGTGAGTGAAGTGACTATTTGGTTTTGCTATGTCAATCTTTGCCTTTAACAAACCAGGGCCGATATCGTCTATTTCGGCTTTAAAGGGTTAATAACGTAATTAAATAAATACACATTGTGACAAACCTATGCCAATTATAGATCCCCTCTCCTGGACATAATTCCTTTTCTCCAATCGCAGCTGCGACGCAGATATTGCACATTTATTAGAACTTAAATAAAACCCTCATTGAATACAGAGAATAATGTCGCAGTAAATAAAAACAATTGGCCGGATTTTTTAACACAATTAGCCAACATAGCATTTAATTTATGGTAGATTGAAATAAATAACGAATTAATTAATGCATTGCATCCAAATTCTGCTTGAGAAAAGTTCCGGAAAAAAACTTTTATGATTTTATACACAATGAAAAAAACGTCCACTGCTTTTACAGGTCATAGTGAGGACTGAGACTACTACTGCGTGCGACACGGCACGTCCCGCACGTGCACCACACTAAACCAGCACCGGGCACCGCATCATGGTGGTTATGTGCGCCGCCCGCACCGCACGCACGGCTCGGTCGTTCCGTGTGCGACTGCGCCGCCGGCCGCACACACGACACGACACGACCTAGGTCTATAAAGAAATTATTCTCTCTCCCCCCAAAAAAAATAAAAAGCAACCGGATAATTTTTGTCTCATTAGTAGGCAGTCGAACTACGGAATGTTAGAACGCAATTTCGAATACCAGTCGTTCGTTCGATATGCGTTCATAATTGGATTAATACCCTCGGAAAAGGTATGAGTCCCAACATATCCTCCGGCTATGAGTTGAATAGCAAACACTATGTTTAAAAAAAAAACGTTAAAAAAACTACGTACACACTCACTGATTGTTCTTGGCATTAAATGACCTAAAAAGGTTGATATGCCGTAAAACACAAACGAAACATTATTCAACCCTAATCAAAACTAACTTCAAATTTCAATCATTAAAAAAAATGTCAGCCCCTTTTGGCATAGAAATGCGAAAGTTAAGCTGACAGGAGGTTTTCAGATTAAAGTTTCCGGTTCAATTTTCTAGGTTAAGGGATTTTTTTTTTCTTTTTGGAGAGAAGGGGAAAAGGGCCCTCTTTTTGAGCTCTCTTCTTTGTCTGCCATTCCTTTCCTACCCCCAAATGAAATCTGAATAAGAACAAGAATCACTCACAACTTTGTTTCTCCCTTCCTAACTTTACAAAAATCGGGTTGAAAGGATGGTGATTTTAGATTTTATAACTGCTCTTCTTCCGACTTCTCAAATTTCGTTTTTAGTTCTTCTACTTAGTTTTTATTTTTGTTTTTAAGAAAATACGTTTTTTAAACTGGAAAGGCATTCTTCATTCCTTCTTTTCTCTGCTTTATTCCAGTGTTCTCTTTAGTGTTACTTTAGTTAGATTACAAGGGAGAGAACCAAGAAGAGAAAAAAAAAAAACAATTAAATCGATCAAAAATCGATATCTCTTTTCTACAATTTCATCTTTCATATCTTTTATCTTTACTTTTTTTTCTAAAAGTCAGGATTACCTCCCCCCCACTTTCCTTCTATGCAACCATTTTCTTTTGTTTTAATTTATTTACCAAAAATATATAAAGATTTTAAATGCCCACCTCTCACCCTAAAACAGCAGCAGTCAATGAAAATCAACATCAAAAATAATCTTTTAAAACACGAAGAAAGTTTAATATTTAGACTTTTTTTTTTTTACTTGCAATGGCTTTTTATCTTTAAAAACAAAAATATAAAAAAAAATCGCCGGAAGTGAGACGACATTTTTTTTTCTCCCCCTCCTCCCTCCAATATTACACTGTTCAACAATTTTTTTTTTACTTTATGAAATCTCTTTCCTTTACTGTTTGTCACTCATCATTGAACCAAGGTTCAGGTTCCTAAAGAAACCGGTCAAGAAGCGGTCAACAAGTCCATATTTATTTGAAAATAGTGAACTCACAGGTTGACGAGAGCATAGCACAGAGCACCAGCAGCACCACCCTACAGTCAGTGGTAGTGCAAAAAGATCGCACATGTTGCCATAGCCCATAGATTTCTGAAAGAGCAGTTAGTTGTAAAAATCTAGACAACATTAAAAAAGTAAAAATTGTTGCCCAGAGTTATTTATAATAACTTATTATCGATTGCATTTTGCACACTAAACTCTTAGTATTCCTTCCTTAAACTGCCTAAAATTCAATTAAGATCTCTGGTGGTGGGTGGTGGTGAGGGGATGCTCAGTTTCAAATACAAAGTCTATAGTAAATAATCACCCCCCCATATTGGAACCACTAGCCAAGAAACCAAAACCAATTGAATTTTAATCTTTTTTTCCCCATTTAAGTGTTACATCAAGAAGAAAGGATGCTCTATGAAATCCTCAAGGCACATATTTGTGGGATTATTTCGATGCCTTAGAACGGCGTTCTTTTGCCACTAAAACTAATCAGGTTAAGAAAATTAATTCAAGAGATTAGCTTATGAACCGGAAAAAACAAATTCTGGCAACAACCCTTCTTAAAACAAACTGTATGCTTTGCTCAAATGGTTCCAATATGAGGGATTGATTTCTTGGAGGTACAATCTATTAAAAACCTGAGGAGCAGCCAGCACCCTGGAAATTAATTGAAAACAACCAGAAAGGTTTCTTCCTTCTCACCTCCAAAAGTTGTAATTGTCAGAAAAGGACTTCGGTGGGAAAAGGGTGCATTGAGGGGTCTCAATTAGTACCACTTGTGCTAATGTACTACCAATAGTTATTAGGTATAATGTGGCTGTTAAATATCATTGCCCACTCTAATTTGATGAAAACGCATGAATAATTTCAGTATAATTTAGATCATTCAGTTTGAAATTGTGTGCAATATCATTAAATTCAATTTACACTGCTTGAAAATTAGCATAAAAAACGTTACATTTTCATAGTTCATTTGTATATTATCAGTAATAAATATAAAATAATTATAATTGCAATAAGGGTTAGTTACTCTTACTAATAGAGAGGTTACCTCCAGTTATAGATAAGTTTACCAGTTGGAACTGCCATTAGTTGATTGAAAAGAGAGGTTTGGTTTAGTATTGAGGACACTAGTGCAGAATTGGTAGAGGAAACAAACTCTCTAACTAATGAATGACTAAAAGAAGACTTGAAATATATTTTTAGTTATTACTGCCTTTCAGTGGGATTGAAACTATCAGCTTGAGATAATGGGTACTTAGTAATATTTACTGGCTGAACAAATTCAACCCTTTTATTGCCCTACTTTGTGATATCTGCTGAAACAGTGATGATGATGAGGACAATAGTTCACAAATTTGATGCACAAAATTTTAAGATTTTTGTTTTGATATATCCCCCTATATAAGCCTAGTCAAGAACTCTCCCTCCAAATAATCTCCAAATCAAGGGGTCAACTTGTATAACAGGAATGAAACTTAATGCTACTCCATAAACCTTATTATCATTCTGTCATATATTGACCAATGTAAACACACCTGGATTAAATAAAGATGATTTTATAAAGCTATAAATTAATGTCAGTAATAATTTTGACTAGACCCTGAAAAAATTCCAACAAACTTTTTTTTTTAATTAAAAAAATATCCAAACTTGACTGGTGTTTAGAAAAAAAAAGTGTAGGGGGGGTAAAGAATTAGACAGGTTTTAGACTAGTAATATTTAGGGTCTAGTTTTGATAATCTGATTACAATATCTGGGAGTCAGCTTATATACAAGGTTTTGCTAACATCATAATCTTGGGGTTGGCTTTTATGCAATTGAAATATGGTAATTTTATTCTTTCATTATCCCCCCCCTCCAATGAATACATTGAGTGAATAATGTGTGTTAATTATATGTGATTCTATAAGTGTGATGAATCTATTTAGAAAATATAATCTTTAACACTTTGATATCTTTTCCCTTTGAATCACTTGCTTATCTGCCCTTTGTTCTTGTGGTTTAAGCATTTGTATAACAAGAAATCCTCCTTTGAATCCACTTAACATAATGAAGTCAAACTACTTCCTCATTTTTACAGTTGTTGACTCACTGATGAGTGATTATGTTGTGGGTGAAAAAATTGATGTAAGTCTGCTTCAAAATGGCATAAATATTTATCTACTTGGTCCAGCATTAAACCAAGTTAGGCAAAAGGCCAGTTTTACGTGCTCATTATATTCCCAGGCATTTGGTAATCAGTATTGTCCTTCACCTAGATAAGGTACTCTCATTGAGTTGATAAGCCTTTATCTACTCTGGCTTTTGGATTCAGTATTATCCTTACACCTTGAGTTACTTAATTAACAATCAGGTGCACAGGGACCTGTGCACCTAATTTATATATATATATATATATATATAATATATATATATATATATAAATGCAAGTGTACAAAATGATGTTACTGAAAATATTTTTAGGTGCACAGGGACTTTTTGATCACCATGTATTTATTTAAAATTTTCTATGTCAAAACATCGTTTTTCTAAATTGATCTCCATCTTTTTATTTTGACATTTATTCTTGATTATATTATTCAGAATCTTTGGAACAAGACTTGATAATTTGTGTTTCAACTTTTTTTTCAACTATTGTCCTCATCTTAATTCTATTAAAGATTTCGATGACTCAAAGGGTTTATTAACTGAAACAAATGATAAAATGTAACACAAAGTCAAATCTCAAAATCCAATGCACATTTTTTTGGTTTTATTTTCATGTCATTGGTGTTTTTTTTTTGTTTTTTTTTTTATTTCTCTTTTTGTAGCTGTGCAGTTGAAAAATTTTCCGTGTTTTCGGTTAAGATACTGTGAGGTTTGTAGTTGCTAATTGTTCCTTTCAGCTGAAAAGTAAAATATGATTGATAGAAAAGCAGAAAATTTGTCAAATTAGTAATTTACTTTTTTTTTTTTTACAAAAATAGTAACTTATATAAAAAAAAAACTTAGGTTATATTTCTTCTAAAGCATCATAAGGTTATTAATGTTAAGTTTAAAACTTATATCTTTACACACACGCACATATATATATGTATATGTATAATTTTTTTATTGAGTCTTTTTATTAAATCGGTTATCCTCTGATTGATTGTAGAACATTCTTAATGGATAGCCATTGTTTTTTTTTTTTTTTTTTTTTTTTTTTTTTTTATTGGATTTTTTTTTTTGTTCATTAGGTTTAATGTTCTTAAAAGTATATTCTATTATGAAGAAAAAATAAAAAACTTAAATGGTAATGTGTGTAGCTTGTAGCATTTGAAAACACCATTTGGGTTCATTTTTTTTTTTTTAATTCTAGAAATATAAGATCACCTTTAGATTATATTTCCTGTTGTCTTTGAAAAAGAAAATCGCTCTTTAAAAAGATTCATGGATCTTTGAACTTAAATCTGTGTATGTCATTTTCATCTTTTATAAGGCACACATTGTGTGAAGGTAAATTCCAGTGCTGCTCTTTAGTTGTGAAGTATTTCTGTGCGGCACTGTGCATTATGAGTGAAGAAAACCTCTGACATGGCTCAAAGGCTCTTTTTCTTTTCTAACCATTCTGCTTTTTTTTAACTGTTTTAAACCAGTGGGAAGAAAATCTATTAAAGAAAAGGTAGATTAACTTTAAAAAATAAACCTCAATCATCTCAAGGCAATATACTATTCATAGATCCATGTGTAATTCGTAAATGAATACTTTATTTTCTTCTTTTTTTCTAATGCATTGTCACCAAAGGATGAGAGATTAAACTTCAAACAATCTCCCTACAAAATATCTTCTTTCTATTTAAAGCTTTATACAAGATAATTTCTTTCTATTTTGAACAAAGCTATTTTCTGTTTTCTCATGACATTTGCTGCTACTGCATCATTTTACACTTGACACTAGTTATAACTTTTTAAGTGAAATATTGATTAATTTAAAAAATCTTTTTAAAAAAAAATCAAATTGGCAGACTCTCCTTTGCAAATTTTTTTTAATTATCTAATATTTTTTATTCTAGTATTTAAGCTAAAATGGTAAAATCAAAATACTACTTCAAATATTTTTATATTTCTGGTTTTGATAATTAAAAAAAAAAAAAGATGCAATGTTTTTATGATATTAACAAAATAAATTCAAATATTGTCTTGCTAGTTTTATTCGTATGATTTTTATGTTAATTATTACTTTTAAATATTTATTTTTTAAATGTCCTCAAACAAAATGGCTACCCTTTTTTTAGCTGAAATTATTAAAATTAAGCAATTCAATGAGTGTATTTTGAATAAAGATTATTGTAATTAAAAGAATGACCCTTTTTAACGTCACTTTTACATTTAATTAATTTTGATTTTTAAAACTGGTTTTTGACTTATGATTTTTTTTAAATTGTGTATTCTCTACAAAATAGATGAAAATTAACCAAGTCTATTTTTTTAATTAATTTATTTAATTTCTGTTATTTAATTCTGATTTAGTTTTTCCTTCTTCAGTCAGTCCTTTCTTGATTTTTTTACAATGCTAGAGACATGAGTTTAAATTTGGTGAATTTTTGGTCAGAATTTGATTAGTTATAGATGTTCCATTAAAGAGAACTTTTATTCCCTTTTCGGGATTTTTCTTTTAATTTTCTTCTGTTTTCAAACAAGAGTGTTTGTTTAGGTCCAGTGTTTTTGTATAGTCCCCTAGTTTTCTTAAGATTTTCGGTCCTCATGGCTAAGGAACATTCCCAGAATGGCTGTTCAGCATTTGGAGGTGTATTTTGACTTGTGATGCTGCTTGTTTCTATGTTTAACCACATGTTTTTGTTTTTTTTAACATTGAGTTTTCTATGATTAAATTTTGTAAATTTCACATAAAAAGTTTACATACATCAGATGCCTATAAATAAACCATGAACTGGTTTTATTATTAGATTTTTAGAGTCTGTCAAATATTCATCAAAATTTCCTTTTTTTTTTTTTTTTTTTTTTTTTTTTTTAAAAATAAATTAATTTTAATTTTTTTTTTTTTTTAGATCTGCAAATTCTATTTCAATCTTGATTTCTGATGAATATCCTCATCTCGAACGCCTTTGCTGATCAAACCTTCATATCAATATTTAGAACTGTTATCATAAAACTTTAAACTTAAACATTAATTCAATCTATGGGGGGGAATAGACTGTTCTTATTCCATTAACCATTTACTGGCCAACAGGGTTGAATGCATTCCTTTATCCTTTATGATTATTAGTAGAATTGCCAGAAGAAGTTTTGATGCTCATTTTGTGTTCATTTTGAGCTGTTTCTTTTTTTTTGTAATTTCAAGATTTCTTTTCTTAGAAAGAAAAAGAAACTGTGGTTATTTTGACAACTCAAAATGTTGTCCCCACAAAAGCAGACACTACATACCTCAACAATCAATTTTTCAAGTTTGACCCCTTAGCAGCCATGTTTTGGGCTCAAAACCAAATCATATTTATTCCACAGGTTAAAATACCCCATATATAAAATTTCAAGCCTTTAGACCAAAGATTTGCAAAGCAGTTTGTGTAGGGACTGTTCATCAGACGCTAAAAAAGGTAACTGGCCTTATTAAAAAATAAAGTATGTTATTCTTCTTCTATTTTCTAAAACCTTTCATTGTTTAAATAATTTGACTTTCTTCATTTAATTAAAAGAAAAGAAAAAAGAAAATAATTGTTGAAAAGCCATTTTTTACTCAGTATTTAAAAGATTGTTGAAAAAAGTCACAAAAAGATAAGTGTCTTATAATTTTAATCTCCACTTGAAAAAATCACTTGCAAATGCAAGTGATTACACTTGCAACATAGAGCTCTATGTTATGTGTATGGTATTGATAACTAGACGCCCACAGCTTATCCACAAAAAAGTTTCAATAACTTGAATGAAGATCATAATAATAGAGGCTCCTACTATGCAATTCAATTTTGGGTTTTTCATTCCAATTAACTTGTTCTAGATGATTCTCTCTGATAATTTTTTCAGTGCCATTTTGATGCGTTGAAGAAGAGGCAGATTTTTCATGTTTGATATAATTGTTGATTAATGCAATTAGAATAATAGACACAAGAACACAAAAAAATGTAAAGTAGACTATGGATCACTAATGCAAATGAGCATTGTTTTAACTGGGTGAGTTTTTGGTTCCATGTTGAGCAATATAAAAAAAAAATAAATAAAAAAAATACCTAGCGATTGCAAGATGAAGTGAGGAAGAAATAAAAGAATACAAGATACCACCTCCACATAAGCTGCTCTTCTCTCCAGGAAACCAAAAGATATTTATCTTTTTTTTTTATCATTTCAAATCAATAAACCTTCATTAAAACAAGTGACCTTTTGTGCTCCATAAATTATTTTTCTACATATTCCTCACCATTCTTAGAAACACTTTTGCTGGCAATAATTGAGGTGGTCTATTTTTGCATAAGATGTGGGGAAATTTGTAGATTTTCAGGATTAGTAAGAGGTATGGATTATTCATCACTTGAAGTTTCATCACCTGAATATTAATTAAGGAATATTAATGACATGGTTTTTGATGTTTAATCACTCCTGGAATTTTAATCACTTGCGAATTTCTGAAAGTGTTGGAACAATGTTATACCAAATATGTTTTCTTGAAAAAAAATGGTTTTTATTTTTTTTTACTTCATTATTTGTCCATTTTTTGGAATCCTTTAGGATGATGATTTTTCATAATATGTATAGACCCATTATTTGTTCATTATTTTGGAATCCTTTAGGATGATGATTCTTCATAATATGTAATTAACCCATTTTTGCAAATAACCTCAAAATTGTCAGAGAAGCTAAAAATTTAACGTAATAAAAATATAATTATATAAATAACATTATTACAAAATGTAATTTTTTTCTTTGGGGTGATTAAATTTCTTTATCTCAAAGCGATTATGTATTCACATAATAAAAAAACAAACCATGTGATTAAAAGTCTAGTGATTATATTTCCATGACTAATAGTTGGGTGATGAAATGTCAGGTGATAAAATGTCATTAAATTGAGGTGAGATTAATTTATTTGTAGAATTTTGGCAATACTACAAGATTTGGAGATGTAGTGAGCAATAGATAGATTGATAGTTATGATATAGCAGGATATAAGGCTTTACTTACTTATAGATTGTTGCATTTAATGACACGTCACACTTTATGAAATTATTTTTGATCTAATTTAAAAGTTCCGTGCGATTTTCATTTCTTTTCCAAAACTTTTTCTCTCGATAATTACGGCCAAGAAAATTTTTAATTGACTTCAAAAATTTCATTTGATTTTTGGTAATTTTGGTTTTAAGAATTCATTGAATGACTTTCGATTTTAACGCAGAACGCTTTCCTCCCCACCCTAGACCATTTCTTCATGAATATTAAATTGATTATCATAAATGTAATTTTATTAATTCTATTTTACAATCGAAACTTTATTTTCTTTCTTTTTTCTAACAGTGTTCGACTGATGTTTATGTTAGATAAAAAATTTTTATTTTTTTTTTATTTTTCTGGAATATATTCTCTTTTGTTTCTTTCTTTCTTTTCCCTCTTTCCCCTCCGTTGATTAGGAAATGTCATTTTAATGCTTCATATCACAGGTGAATGCAAGCGTAGATGCAGGTATAAAGCATCAAAAATGTTCACAAGTTCAACCAGGTGAATGTGGAATTAATTTTATTTATTTAAAATTGAGTTTTTGTAATTCTTGTACTTCAAATCCTCTTAAAACATTTCCCATTTATTGTTGTTATTATCATGTTCATAAACAACATTAGTTCATGGAAATTAATGAATAATTGTGTGTTTTACCAGTAACATTCTTTTCTTTACAAATAATTGTTTGAATATTACAATATGCACTATTTAATCCATAGCAGGAGGGAATATGGGGATTCATTCCTTTTCCAAGGGTATTAGTCCAGATGTGAACATAAATGGAATGAATTGGATTTGAACATGTGTATCATGATTTGTGTGAACAAAAAGTTACTGGCAAAACACACAATTGCCTGAATGCCCTTTTTCTTTATTGGCAGTCCCACAAATAAAAAAGTAAACTTTAATTATTCTCTCAATCTTAATCCGAACTACGATAGCAAATTCAAGTAATAATGTACATTAAGTTCAACAAAAAAATATAAGAAATATGTTGATCTTCATCTCTTTTCAATAGAATAACAAAAAAATTCTTTCTACATAAATTCAAAAGTAGAATTCATCAAAAAGAATTCAAAGACTTTCACTGTTTTGCCCTGAGGATGACGAAATCTCTTTTTTTTTTTTTTTTTTTTTTTTTTTTTTTTTTGACAATTTGTTGTTTTTTTTTTTGAAGTTTTTGTGTTGTGCTGAGTTTGATGACGAATGACAAATGTTGATCAGTCTAGATTTTTTCTTTGTTGAGATATTTTTGTTGATTTCATAAAAGAAAACAATTGTTCTCACAAATATGTCGTGCTGAACGTTGCTATGATCCTTGGGGTAAACTTTCTTAAGTCTCTAAACCTTTCCGGAAGATATGAAAAGAAATCAGGTATTACCATTTCTAAATAAAAATACATTTTCAACTGCATCACTGTCTCAGCATTTAAAATAAGAAAAAAAGGAAAAAAAAAAAAATCAATGTCAGTTTTGATTTTTGTCTGTTGATACACTTAACATGTCTACGTCTGCTTAAGTTGTGGGAGAAAGAAAGATCATTTTATGTAAGCCATGTGTTTGACATGTCAGTTCTACACTTCCAAATCCTTTACTCAATTTGCCCAGATGTAGCCAGTCTTCCTTCTTGATTAAGCTTGTCAGATTGGTCTTTATTATTTTAATTTTTATCTTATTTTTCCATTTGGTATAAATAGATATAAAAGTTGTAATTTGGCCTTTTTGTTACATAGTTATTGTATTGTTTTGGCCTCTTTTTTTTTTTTTTTTTTTTGCTTGTCATTTAGCCTTTCAAGGTTTTTCTGGACTGGCAACCCTGTTTTTGGTTTCTTCAGAGACTTGTCAGTAAAGCTAGTCATATCTCATTAAATAAAAGGTTTTTGTGCCTGGATGAAAATTCCTCTGAGAAAATGTCCATGGATTAAAGCCAACTCAGTGCTTGATACACTCCAAAGGAGTGTTTTAGGAAAAAACGGTTTATAAAACATTGAAAGAAAAAAATTGAATTACACTCTTTCTTCATTGAAATTAAAGAAAAAGAACCCAAACCCTTTGAAATTTCTTTTTTTTTTTTCCTTTTAATTTTTATTTCATAGATTGAGTCTAAGATTTTAGATTTCTACCTTAAGAAATAGAAAAAAATATTTCAAAATTCAAATGTGTGTTTGTGTAAATCTTATTTAAGATACAAATATTATTTGGATGCAATAAAAAAAATACTTTTTATTTATTGTTGTTTTTATAAAATAATTGTCTTCGTCATTATAAAAAAAAAACCCACAAAAATAAGTGCAAAAATTTTTGGTGTGATTTTGCTGTTGAGGTTTGTTAAAAAGGCTTTGACTATTTTCAAAATGGTATCCCTTTTTTATGTCTGCCATGAAAAAATCTTTTCATCTTCAAATAAAATACAATCCAAAATCTTTTACAAATATTTTTCATTTCGTATTTATTTTCATGATTCATATTTACTTAAGAACAAGTCATAAAACAAATGAAATTTGTTTGATTTTTCTCAATGTTTGATCAAATATAAAGCAAATAATTTTTTTCTCTTTTGTTTGAGGGTAAATTTGTCTGATTTTATGACAATGGTTTTAAAAGTATTTTTTATTAATAATCAACACAAATAAAAACAAAAGGAAAAAAAAAACTTATGCAAGTTATTGGCTATTACTTTAAAGGGAAAAAAACAACTTTGTTTCTAGGGGGAGCTAATCCTTAAACCCTTAATTATTGAATGACATTTCATTTGATTGCTCATACTGACTTGCAACCTTATCTAAACAAATACATAAAAGAAAAAAAAAATGGCAGACGACATGGGAAAACCAAACAGAAAATAAATTATTTCAAATAAAATCCAGAATATGAATAAAGAAAACAAAAAAGAAATAGGAAATGCCTTTAAACAATGATCAGGATTAGGTTGTTACACATAAGACACAAATACCCAACATATTCCTATTTGCTAAAGACGACAAACAGACCAACCTAAATGCAACCTAAAAAAACAGATCACGATTTAAAACTTAATGACAAAATGCCAAACCTTAAAAAAGTAATTGATACTTTATTATTTATTTAATTCTCTTGCTCAGCGAGCGTAGAGCCAACTCCATGAATCAGTTTCGTAACTATTTTTTTTGATTTGCCTGGCAGGGTTGTCAGCCCTGCACAGGTTAGCCAGCAGGACCCTGCAGGCACACTGGTACAATACCGTATATTCCTAAGAGGTCACCCAACTCAGGACTGAACAGGCTCTACGTTGCTTAACTTTAGTGATCTAGCAGTTACCAGTGTCTCTAACATATTTTGATACTTGCTAAAAAAATTAATTATGAAAGATTCCACTCTAATCAAATGTTTTGGGTCATCAGGAGAGAATGGGTAATATTTTTGAATGCTTGTGTGAGTATTTGTATTTTGTGTGTGTTTGAGTTCCTGGACGTTTCATATTTGTGGGAGAGGAATGTATTTGCTTGTGTATTTATGTTTGTCTGTGTATGATAAAGTTTTCCAGGTCATCTAGGTGAAGGGTAACACAGAATGTAAAAAGCCTGGGTAAGAGCACGTAAAAATGGCCTTGTGCCAAACTTGGGTTGGTGCTCACCAAGTAAA
>JAUZSX010300587.1:0-13134 GCA_034780655.1 Idiosepius hallami | reverse complement strand
GGATAACGATAAAAACATATATATATTAAACGAAAAACAGACGTAAATTTACATACAGTTAAGACAGTTCAATAATAATCCAATATTAGAGCCGCCTGCTCTCTCGTACGCACACACAAACTGCGTACCATATTTCTTTCCTTTCAACAACGGGACTTCTTCCCGATACGCCCCACATGGGCCCTCTCCCTCCGACACAGACTCAACTCACGTCCGTTCTTGTCCCCGTTCTGTCACATTCTCCTGTTCGTCCCTCCTCGACACCGGTCTGCGTCTCGCTCAGATCCAGTGTCACTGCATTTCTTCCCCCTCCCCCAGAACGACCGTCCAGCATAGAATACTACAATTCTCCTAGATGTACCGTCAATATGTCGTTCGTTAGAAGATGGGGGGCACTGGCATTTTCGTCCAGCAATGAAGGGGGCGCTGACAAAAATAGTTTGAAAACCACTTGTCTAGAGGAAGATTATCTTTCCAAAACTGACCTGTGGATCCCCATTTTTCTTTTTTTTGGGGGGAGGGGTGGGGTGGCAGCCGGGCCAAAGAGCTTGTAAATCATTTGAGCCTCATTTTGCCTGTCAAAAGAATGGCGGGAAAAAAACTGATTTGCTGACCGCTACGACGAAATTCATTCTTTCATCTTTTATTTCTTTATCTTTCTTTCTTTCAATACGTTCAAGTCAGGTTAGAGACACCGGTTTCCGTTAATCGGCCTTGTGCCAAATTGTATCTCTTTATTACAATAAATATTTAGATCGCCGAAGTAAAGCAATGTTAAGCCTGTTCACTAGTTAGATGAATGACCATTTAAAATTACCAAGTACCGTATATATATACGGTCAAGTCACGTTGTAGACACCATCAAATCAACGAAGTTAAGCAATGTTGAGCCTGGTCACTAGTTAGATGGGTGACCATTTAAAATTACCAAGTACCGTATATATATACGGTCAAGTAACGTTGTAGACACCGTCAGATCAACGAAGTTAAGCAATGTTGAGCCTGGTCACTGGTTAGATGGGTGAACATTTAAGAATACCAAGTACCATACCTATATACGGTCTATTCTCGTTGTAGACATCGTCAGATCAACGAAGTTAAGCAATGTTGAGCCTGGACAGGAGTTAGATGGGTGACCATTTAAGAATATTAGGTACCGTATCAATACAGTCAAGGTGCGTTGGAGACACCGATTCCTGTTAGATCACCGAAGTTAAGCAACGTCGAGCCTAGTCACCTGTCAGATGGGCGACTATATACGAATACCAGGTACTGTATCTTGCACCGGACAGGAAAATACACAAGTTAGTATCTGAGGGTACTGTTAAACCCACTGGGTAGTTGCACCCTTAGTCTTTGAGAAGACAAGCATCTAAGAGAAAGAAAACTCTGAAGTTCAAATCTCCACTGCCTTGTGGATTACCTGAGCTCAGGGAAGGCTAAGGGAGTAAACGTTGAAAGAAAACTCGGAGTAGGAGTCCCAAAGGCGGTCTGAAACTGTACTCAGCTCGTTCCAGTTGCTACTGCAGTTAACCTTGTTCCAAACGTACTGTTCTGCTTTTCTTTGGATTCGACTGGCAAGGCTGAGAGGGAAGGTACTAAGAAATGGATAGTATCAGAGACCCCAAAAAAACTTTGCTCAGACGTGGCCTCTCTGGGGCGCAACACCCCAGAGAGGCCACTTCACTGCTGCTGTTCCAGCTGCAGAATGAATATGGGGTACATTTACCCATAGTCGATGTCATTATTGTTCAATTACTCATTAGATCCCTGGAATTTTTTTAATCGGTGTTGTTCTTTACCTAAAAGAGTTACTTTCCAGAGTTAACGACCCACTGTCTGCTGGAGTAGCTGAAAATAAATGCAATGGTTTTTATATCGGGATTTGATTATTTCTTTGTTGTTTTCGTTCAAACGTTCTTTGTAGAGAAACAATTTGTGGAAAAATATGTTATGTTTTTTAACTTTCTTAATAGAAAAACAATTTAGAGACAGAGGCGTAGCTAGAAGGGGCGCCGGGGTACATATGTCCCTGGGCACCAAGATACAGGGGCGCCAAAATGAGGCATACAAAATTTTCACAAGGCTAAAAAACCGGTCAGTGAAATCAAGAAGAATAAATCTATTGTAGACTATGTGAATGATCTTTGACAGTGACTGAGTGAGTCATATGCAATAAATTGTATAATATTGCTTATTTCTTAAAAATAATTGTTTATTGAAATGTGAACTGTTGTTCCGTATACAGTAAGGTATAAAATGTTATTGTAAAAGAAAATGCGATTAAACACGGAGGAGGGGGCACCAATTTTATAGTCCCCCCCCCGGGCGCAAAATACCCTGGCTACGCCTCTGTATTCATGTATGGTTATTATTATTATATTTCTGTAAATCTGCTCAACAGAAACAATTAGAACAACAATAGCTTTAAATAAGTTAAGACATTCATCTTAGAATTTCTCAGATGACAAAGTCAATTTTGTTAAGTATTATTTCTTTTAATTTTGATGTTATAAGACAGTGTCTGATAGCAAGTAATAGAAAGACAGTGTATCAGAGTTTGGTCAGCTGTCAGAAGGTCAGCATAATGAGTGCAGTACAATGTTGCATGACCTGAAACTGTCCAATGACCTGATCTTTTAACATCAGTGACAGTAGCTATACGAAGGGGGGTAGCAGAGAGGGCATATGCCTACGGGTGACACTTCTAGGGGTCAGTAAATAACTTAAGTTCATGCCAGAGGTTTTAGGAGAGTTGAAGAGGGGAAATAAAATTCAAAACAAATAATTTCTGTCGCATCCTCTCAAAGATCATTCTTCAGCAAATCAGAACTTATTAAAATGTATGTAAAGAACTCAATAATGAGTCAGGGTAGACTTACTATTTGAACACTTCTTAGCATCGAACCAGATGCTTGGTGATGCTTTTTGAAGACAATGTTTATTTGTTTTGTGTTTTTTACGGCATATCAACCCTGTTAGGTCATTTAGCGCCAAAAATACTCCTTTCATGTAAACACATGTAGTTTTTTTGTTTGTTTAATAACACAATGTTTGCTATTTAACTCATAGCTGGAGGAAATGTGGGATTCATACCTTTCCCAAGGGTACTAATCTAATTATGAACGCAACTGGAAAGACTGGGATTCATACCTTTCCCAAGGGTACTAATCTAATTATGAACGCAACTGGAAAGACTGGGATTCATACTCTATTTGATCATTCATTTTTATTTCCTCAGTTTTCTTGGTTCCATTTTTATGGCTCATTACTTTCCTGATTATGTCAGCTGTCTTCATAAGTGCAGCAGACTGTAGGAGGAGCATTTTTCCTTTGATAACTATTTCTTGTAGTTTTCTTTTAAGGTCTTTTGGAATGGTCCCTCGGGCTCCTATGATCACTATAGCAATCATGTTCCAGATCCTCTGTCGTTTCCTGGCTAGGTCGATATTTTGGAGTTCTTTTATCCTTTCCTAGAAACTTATCATTATCATTATCATCACTATAATAATAATAGATTTCGAAAGTTATAAGTGAAATTACACCACTTATTATTTGAGTCTGGAAAAAAAACAACTAAATATGCACTTGAGAAAAAAAAAGATAGAAGACAAATTATTTATTATGCAATGAGCAAATTAGAAACGACGACTCAATTCAATTTAAAAAATAAAGCAACACTCGACTTAACTAAGTGGTCCCATCCTCTAAATAACCCAACCCATCTAACCAAGGTACGCCCAATTCAATTTATTTACCAATTAACAATGCAACCTCATGTCCACATGTCTAAGTGACACAAAACTTTTGGAAGAGAAAAACTTTAACATCAATCCACTCTATTAACAGCCTAAAAATGTAAAACACTGCTTATTTCAGAAGTATTCACTAGACAATTGGAAATTAGACTATGAAAATTAAACTGATTAAGGAAAGCATAACAAATTATTTTTACCGATTAAAAACAAAAGTTGTTTAATTGTTGAAATATGCAATATATATTTAGGATAATTCTAATGTTACAATTGTTTATTTATGTTTTTTTTAAATTTTTATGTGTTTTATGGCATATGAAGCTTTTTAGGTCATTTAATGTTAAGAACAATCATTGTAATTGTTTTTTTGTTTTTTTTTAGATAACAATGTTTTCTATATAACTCATAGCTGGAGGGATTAATACCTTTCCTAAGGATATTAAACCAATTATGAACGCAAATGGAATGAGTGCGATTTGACTTGTTTACAACAATTCCGAAGTCTGATTGCCTATCCAGGAGGCCAAATGCACTTCCCAAACTGCTTACTTATTGGACAGTAACCTAACTTATAATTTTCAAACAGAGTCATTAGACCAAACTCCAAATTGTAATAATTGCTCTGAAATTGAACTACAAGCTCATATTCAACAATTAAGATTTATCCAGCTTCCAAGATAAAAAAAAAGATAATTTCTTTTACAAAATCAATTGTTGATTTTATCCACAAATCAATTTAACTTAAACTATAGAAACCATCTTAAACTGTTTACCAAACTGACAAGAAACTAAACAAATCACTCTTTAAAATAAAGAAGACCTAAACCTATTTAAATTCTGAAAACTGATCCTCAATAAATTATGGCCTCGTTTCATTTTTTTCTATATCTAAACTTGGAATTTATTCAAAATACACTAAGGAAAAAAAATCAAAAACTAAAATAGCTTGTATTATAAAACAATCTGATATTTAAAAAAAATCAAAAACAACTTATTTTTATAAAAACAAAACTCTACTCATGAAGCCAAAATCTTGCTTTTTAAAAATATTTTGTTTTTTAACTTTATTTCAAGATTTTTACAGAGAGTCAGTTTCCTTCAAAATGTATCTATAGTTTGCTAGTAATGCAATGACTTTAAGAGGACCAGATTTTGGCTTACAATATAAGACTTAATTGATAAATTTATGAATTTAGGAGAAAAAATTGGAAAAGTTATGTTTGCATGTTATTGTAAAAACTACAGGGTGATCAGAACAAGTGTAGATAAATAATTATACAACTTAACAAAAGATTGGATGTTATGGATATTTTTTTGCAAAGATAATTGTATTTAGGCATATTCCAATTAAATCAAATTTATTATTGAATAAATCCTCTTCTGGCTTCCACTACAAGTCTCCTTAATCTGTCAGTAACCCAATAACTTGAGGTACTTGCTGAAATTCTGTCCTAACAATGCTTCAATTTATCTTCTTTATTCACTACATAATTCTAATCATTTTGTACAGCCTAAACTGTGAATAGAGGCTGTTAAAGGAATTTCAAAAACTTTTAAATCCAAGTTACAAGGCATCAAAAGTTAAAATATCTCAGTGAGTGTTTCACCTAATAAGAAAAGCTAACTATTTATTGTACTGATTGTCGAATAATCTTTTCAATTAAATCTGAAAAATATAGAAACAGGTGAAGACTGAGAAGTAAGAAAAAGGTACTTCTTTTATTATTTTCCTGCTGTAATTTTACTATAGCTAAATGTGTTCTTGCTAAAACTACGGTTTACTCAATATTAGTAATAAGTATCCAGTATGAATAACAATACACACCAATTATTATTATTGGAATCCTTAAGATAAGGTTTGATAAATTTTACAAGCATTAGTCACATTATTGTCCTCATCCTTGTTATTCTCTGTTAGGTCATTTTAGGTCACCAGCGGGAGATCAAAGAGTCATTCAGTAGAAATATATCAAGAAAGAGAATAATAAAGATGAGGACAATAGTCTAATTCAAAACACAAATTCATTGATTTGTTTTATTTTACCAGAATATCAACCCTCTTTGGTTAATAATTTAAAAAATTTTTTTTTATAACATAACTTTTTTTAGGTCATTTAATGCTGAAAACAATCATTTTCAGGAAATGTTCTTTTCATCTATGCATAGTTTTTTTTTAGAAACGCAATATACAATATTTAATTTGTTTGCCAAGTTATGAATGCAAATGGAAGGACTAGGATTTGAACTAGTGTATTACGATTCCAAGTCCAGCTGCCTATCCACTGCCCCAAGTGGACTCATCCAGTTATTTAATGCAGAAGAGATTGTTTTGTTTGGTTTTGTTCATTGCTTACTAGGTTTTTATTATTTTTTTAATTTTATTATTTGATTTGATTTTATTTTTTTTAAGATTTTAATTTGAATATTGCATTTTGGTTGAAGTTGTGATGAGTGCAATGAAGGTTTGTTTTTTATCAATTGCTGTATAGCCTTGTTTTTCTTAGAAACTTTAAGACGTTATTCAGGTTTATTTTGTTGAAAAGGTCTTTCATTGAGAAAATAAAAAATGTTAAGAAATTATTATTTATCAATTTAGAATGAAAAAAAAAAATATTTTAAAGATTAAATCAAATCCAAATGAAATCAACAATTCCGACATTTTTTTATGTTTTACTTTTTTGTTTAGGGGGAAAATAAAATTTAAAAAATAAAAGTTGAAATTTTCTATTCAAATAATTCATCTTTTGTTGATTATTCCATAAAAATCTCATTACATTGAACTGAATTTTATGATTTCTATTTGTTTGAGTCAATTATACAAAATGCCTTGCAAATCATGATTTTCCCATTTCATACTTGAATGGTTCTGCCAACTTGGGCCATAACAATGCCAAGAGGTGCAACGAATATAAATTCCATACTTGACGAGGACAATATTGCTTAGAAATGTCAAGGAAGATTTTGGTTTCAAAATTTTGATAGAAATTATTGTTTCACAACAGAAAATATCCATAAATAATGAATATTGAAAAGCAGCCATGGAATATGATTTAAAAATGAAAAAAAAAAAGATACAAAAAGAGTTAATCAAACTTAATGGAGTAAGAATTGAAATGGTTTGAATAATTCAAATATTTTTTTTTTCTTCCCTTTTAAACACTGTAGACTATCATAAGTTTTATGGCGGGGGAGGAAAGACATTTTGCAAAAGAAATAACAGGCAGATGAATCCAGTCTTTGGTATTTCATCAAACAGGATTAAAGTGTAAATTAAATAAGAAAATATTGTGATATCTTTCAATAATATGATAATTTGGATAACTTTCAAAATTGTGCTATCTTTCAATATGATAATTTTGTTTATGATTTTACGATTTCAATAACATAAACATTTCATTTATGATTTAAGGATATTTAGAATGTGCATTGTTTTGGGGCCATAGTAGAGAAATGGTGCCTATTCTCTACTGATGACCCCAAGACTAATAGGGTAGATTATTTGAACTTTTATGAATTGGGTTGCCTGAAGACCATCATAGAAAAAATATACCGATAGGATAAAAGAAATCTTGAAAAGCTACCTTTTTGGTAAGTTTGAATTACTTTAACAGTAATTTCCTTCTTTAGGAAAAGTATTGAAGATTACCAACTACAATATTTCTATAACAGAAACAACTTAAAAAGTCTCTTTGAAAACTAATACAAACATTGTACAAAAATTCTTGAAAAAAAAAAACAAATTATATTTCAAAATTCAAACACTAAAACCCACCTGAAACAAAATAACAAAGCAAACAAATTTTATCATGAAATCTACTGATGTCAACCCACAAATTAAAAGTACTTACTGATACCATCTCGTAAGAAAACAAAAAGTAACATATTAATAAAGGAAAAACATGATAGTTAACCAATTTAAAACATTTAAGGACAAGAAGAAAAAAATACTTTGTCAGACGTGTTAATGTGACAACTTGATTAATCTCCCCCTGTTTTTTTTAAAAAAAAAAAAAACGCCCTAAACTGAGCATGAACTCCATCCCAACCAATCACCCCCAATTTGTGACATTGTGTAGGTGACCCAATTGTGGATTTGATTAGTTGTCATTTTCTCAAAAAACTTACTTGATGCATGTCATAAACCAACAATAACAAATTTACTCAGTTGGTGGCCGTATTCAATACTGATCATATTCAGTCGGTTCACCGAGGAAGCCTGTTGTTTATATGGTCCAGAAACTCGTTTGTTTTTAGTTTAACAGCATATTAACCCTTTTTTGTCATTTTAACCAAAAACAATTATTTTAAAGAAATGTTTTTATTATCCACATGTAGTTTTTTTTTTTTTTTTTTTAAATAACACAATATTCACGATTTGATCCACACCTGGAAGGGTTAATTTATTTGTTCAAGCACAAACACAAGTTAGGCATAAGGCCATTTTTATGTGCTCATTACATACTTAGGTCTTTTGTAATCAGTGTTACCCTTCATCTAAATGAGTTACTCGTATTTAGTTAACGGATCTCAGCCACCCAAGTTTTGGGATTCAGTGTTATCCTTACAATTAGACGAGTCAAGTTGGAAGGAATAAGGGGTTTTCATACCTTACCCAATGGTCTTAGCCCAAATATGAACGCAAACAGAATAAGGATTCAAACTTAGGAATTAAAATTCCAAACCAGAAACTTCTAGAAAGATGGAGGTAAAGACAATGAGGAGAAAATCAGTGCAGGCACTTAAAAATGTCATTTTGAAGGTTAAAGGTTAAAGTTTTCTAGTCTTTAAAAGCAAAAGATAATTCATTCTGTTCTCCGATTGGCTGAGATTAGAACGTTCCGGTATAAAATAGAGTCAGCCAAATATGAACGAGCATACACAAGAAGAAGAAGAAAGAAAGAAAACCCGTCACAAAAATAATGTAACAAAATATTTGAATAAGTTAATTGTCAAATGAAAATAAAGAATGTCTTCTAATGATTTTTAGTAAAAGAATAAAAGATGGGAATTCTTGTCATTTTTCTTATTATCAAGGCAACTCTTGAAAGATTATCAGATAAACTCTTCAAATTGATCTCATCTTACAAAATAATTAGTTTTAATTTTGATTCCTTGCTAAAAATCTAATTGCTCCAATTATTAACTTTCTAAAATATCCATAGAAATAAAACAGAAGATAGAATTTTTTAAAATCTTTTTTTATAGTTAAGCTAAATAGAAAATAGAATATTAAACCATGAATTTGAAAATAAAAAGATAAAAATTTGCTTTAAATCAAGGAACTGATTTCATAATATCTTAAATAAATGAGAATTTTAATTAATTAATTGGTGTATCAATTAAGCAATCAATCAATTAATTTTAAATAACTTTTTAAAAATAAAGAGATTATTCTTTTCAAAATTACCATGAAAGCTCAACCCTTGCTTGTTTTGTTTGAGACATTGTTCCTTTTTAAAAAACACTATTTTTTTTCTCTGCCTAATCTTGATTCATCAAGCAGGTTTATTCAATGGTTTTCCCAACTGAATAGTTCTATCACCAAATCGGAAAAAAACATGAGACCTTGATCACAAGTTATTGTTAAAAAGATTATTGTGATCAAAAAAAGGATACATTTACTTAGTTGAGGTGAAGAGCAACACTGATTACAAAAGAGCAGAGATATAATGCACCCGTAAAAATTGCCTTGTGTCTAACTTAGATTTGTGCTTGACCAAGTAAATATAATATTTACTTAGTCGAGCACTAACTCAAGTTAGGCACAAGGCCAGTTTTACATACTCATTACATTTTGGGGATTTTGTAATCAGTGTCACGCTTCACTTAGACGAGTAACTTTTGCTGAGTTGACAGGTCCCATCCAGCCAGGTTTTTTAAATCAGTGTTAGGACGTCCATCAAAAGCAGAGATGCATCAATAAATTCCTCCATGCAAAAAAATAAATAAATAAACTGATTAACATTCACTGGTTCCTGTTGAATGTTATGAAATAGATATGTTTGATGTCAGCACAGTTAGGAAATGTGTTCGTTAAATTTCAGAATCGTGACAGAGATGTGATTGAAAGAAAACAAGCTCAAGACAAGAAAATGGACAGCCTTGTTCATTGCTGGCAAAAGTCCATCGAGAATGGTGCTGACTATGAGGAAAAATAAATTCTGGAATTTAAAAGTGTTGTAACATCTCATGCCATTATTCCTGGTAAGAATGGGGCAAGTCAAATCCAATCAAAGTCCTAGAATATGGGTAAATGAATAAATCCAATATGATTTTGTTTGACGATATCAAAGTCTGACAATGTAGGTAATTAAATCCAAAATAATAAGTTATCCAACAAGTAAATCCAAGATAGAGTCAAGTAAATAAGTCGCAGCAGTGGCAGCCTGGCTCAGAGTCAGTTTCCTCCACAATCTCTCAAGATATGGGTTATATAATTTTTATATAGTTTTATAATGTATGTTGTGTTATTAAAAAAACAAGTATGGACAAAAGGAATGTTTAATCATTCTTTTTCTCCATACTTGTTTTTTTTTAATAACACAACATGCACTATATAACCCATATCTTGAGGGATTGTGGGGACTCATACCTTTCCCAAGGGAATTTGTCCAGTTATGAATGCAAATAAGACAACTAGGATTTAAACTTGTGTATTACAATTCTAAAGTCTGACTGCCTACCCACTACCCAAAGTGGACCTCCTCGATTTGTGTTTTACCAAAATTTAATGAAGATATCCAACAAATATCTTATGTCTATCAGGGAAAAAAAAAAGGATTGTTACGCAATAAACATGGGATATATGGGTGTGTCTAAAAACAATCTTGGAAGCACTTCAATAAGAAATAGGAAATATATTACTATTAGCATTTAATTGACATCATTATATCAGTATTCTAATTTCAGGAAGTCCTACTCAGAACATATGTCCACAAAAAAGTTGAATTTCCCTTATTGGTTCACTAATGAGCAGAGTGCCGTGCTTAGCCAGATTGCAGCCCTGACGCAAAATGCTCCTTGCAACCCCTAGACCCTAAAAAAAAAAAGGCAACTTGCAACCCCCAAAATACTGGAGGCTTTGATCAAAGACTATACATACATACATACATATACAAATATATGTACAGAGATAGAGAAATGGATTGATAGATGTATATTTCAATATTTAAGTGTGATTATGATTTTCAAGTTAAACCTATGCTAATAATTAATTATTTTGGTAATTTGTTGCTCTACAAAAGATCTGTGGAGCCAAGAAACCTTGGAAATGCCCCTATGGAAATGCGGGGTCTGCGGGAGCCCTAAGCACGGCCCAGCTAATGAGGCACAAATTCAAAGAAAACTCCCAGCAAGAGTTTTGTCTCAATAAATGTCAGAAAATGACAAGTAAATATTTTCATTTTTTTTTCTATGGATTTTGGGATCAATGTTACAAAGCCATTATCTTTATTGTACGCCAGAGTCTATTCTTTTTCTTTTCTCTCTGAGTTGTTGATGCTGGGCAGATTTACAGAAATTGAATAATAATGATAATAATAATAATAACGACATATGAATAATACAAACACTAATAATTGATGTACAGACATTGAATAATAATAATAATAATAATAATAATAACAACATGAATATCAATATTAAATTACATTATTAATAATTCTAAGTATATGAATACAGGCCACTTCACTCAGTATTGAAAGAAAAACACACACACACACTGACTACATTCATAATTGGACTAATACCCTTGGGAAAGGTAAGAATCCCTTCCTTCTCTCCAGCTATGTGTTAAATAGTGCACATTGTGTTATTAAAAAAACCTAAGTGTGGACAAAAAGAAAATTTATCAAAAAAAATGATTGTTCTTGGCATTAAATGACTTTTAGAGGTTGATATGCTGTAAAACAAAAACTAAAATAAAGCAATATGACCTTTCCTAGCTTCAGACCTCCCTCAGGACACACACACACTGTTACATCATAGTTTGGTCATTTAATGCCAGAATGTTTTTCTTATCCAAACCCATTTGGTGGAGCATCAAACCACGTAAGGCACAATCAGTTTGTAATCAGTGTTGTCCTTCACCTAGATGAGTTACTCTCATTAAGTTGATGGGTTTCCTCAACCTGGGTTATTTAAATCTTTTTATAATAATAGCTGTTAAATAATGGAATCCATTTGGCATTTTATCGATATTTATGTTATTTTTGCAAATCCTTCTTGGGATCTAACAATTCTGAACACCAATTAAAACAATCAGAGATTCATTAAGCTATTGATCACGTGATCTTGTGGCAACTTGCACTTTCTATAAATGGAAGTTCCTCCTTAGTGTGATATGTTGGCCTTTTACGAAGCCCTAAGCTTTGCAGATTATAAATAAACTGATCTTTTTACATTTTTTTCCTTCTAACAAAAGCCTATGTATAGAAATAAGCTGTAAATGGTTACAGAGCTAAGATCAGTTTTTTACTTTGAAAAAACCCTCTAACCCTTCATTACACGAACTTAGCAACATCATGGCCAACCCCTGCTCAGGATATATATATATATATATATATATTTCTGCAGGAGTTGGCTATGATGTTGCTAAGCCGGACTTGCTGTTTGTGGAGGCGTCCTGACGAGCCGTGAAACGGCGAAACAGGCCTGTCGACGGATTGCAAAAAAATTATTTTATTTTATTTTATATGTGTGTGTGTGTGTGTGTATATATATATATATACACACACACACACACTTCTGAATATATATTGCATATATTATAAAAGGATTATGGCTGTGACAATATACTTTTATTGTAAAAATATGCTTGTTACAGGCCTAGATATGTGGCAAGAATATTCTTTAATAAAGGCATATTGTCACAGCCCTACGGATAACTACCGAATCAAAAGAAATGCTAAAAATTGCAAAATAATCAATTAACATGAACATTCTTAAATAAAAGTATATTCTCAAAGCCCTAAAAATAATAATATTAATAACTACAGAATTAAAAGAAATGGTAAAATCAAAAAATAGTAAATTCATGACAAGAATATACTTTAATAAACACAGTGTCACAGAGCGCTACAAATACTCTTTTATAAAAGCATATTGTCACAGCCCTGAAAATAACTTATGAATTAAAAGAAATGGTAAAATCACAAAATATTAAAGTAAAAACAAGAATACTCTTTACTAAAAGCATATTGTCACAGCCCTAATAATGATACATAGAGAGCAAGACAATATTTATATATATGTATATGATGGATTCTCCCGTCGATTTCGACGTATGAGGGTCATCAAACTATGTATGGTTGTCAGACAACCACACAGAGATTTGTTTAGAGTGGTGAAGGCTTGTGTAGCACCATCCACACTTTTTGGA
>JAUZSX010300576.1:0-13136 GCA_034780655.1 Idiosepius hallami | reverse complement strand
AATATACAACACAGCTTCTAATTAATTCTAAAATTAATAATAACTATATTTAGCAAAATGACAGCATCATATTAAAAACCCAAAGTGACTTTTGGCCTACCCTGTATAAGATCATTTCAGAAAATTTACTTGTCCTTACCTGGGATGCTCATGTTTTTCACAACAGTGGTATTTTTAAGCATTTCAGAATTGTCTTTATCAAGAATTTTGTTGCAAGATACTTTGGAAAACCTGAATTAAGTTTTAGGGAAAGTAGAAAATGATAATAATTAATAACCATTAATTAATTAAAAAAAAAAAAACAATTTAAAAACTGAATTTTATTCTACCTAGTCTTTGAAATGAACATAAGTATAAAGAAAATCTTAATTATACAATTATAAATACAGCAAATACTTATAATAAACTTACGAGGGGTCCTCAAGAAACTAAACTTTTTATACTAGGAAATATTTGAAACCATGTATAGAAAGGCCTCTTAGTAAATACAGAAAAATTCTAAATTATATTATTCAAACTTATAATGAAAATGAATGGATTTTCAGACAAGATCAGTGTGTGTGTGTGTATGTGTGTGTGTGTGTACACAAAATATTTTCAATTCATATTTTTATAAAGAATGTTAATCTTAGAGAATGAAGTACAAATACAGGTCTACTAGGAATATTTCTCGTTTAAAAAGAAACTATTTGAAAACTATTCTAAGAGATTAAATCTTTTAATAGACCCCACTTTTCTAGAATGTAACTCTGGTTTATATGGAGTTTTTTTTGGCTGTATTTGAAAATTTAAATAATATCTTATTTCTCAAAATGGTTGACATTCTTTGATAAAAAAAATTCAAATACAACAAAATTTTAATTGCATTTGTTTTCTTTTTATCTTTACTTTTTTATAAAAATATTTTTGATTTTTTTTTTTAAATTACTTGTTAATTTATTCTAAAAATAGGACTACTTTGTCTGCAACAAAAATGGTTCTAGTATGCACAAGAAATTTTCTATAAATGCTTGGACTGAATGAAAATGAAATTTCTTTAAACGGTGAAAATCTAAAAAGTCTTAAAAGAGAAATTGAAATAAAAAAATCTGCTAAAAGAACTTACTGTATCTGCTCGTATTCAGAATGCCAGATTTCATAGAGAATCATTTTACCAGAATCTTTGTAGGATCGCACACTGGCACTGGAAAAACAAAGACAAAAATAAGCTGCAAATCAACCTTTATTAAAAATAGTCCATTAAGTCAAGTTACATTAACGATACTAGTTCCAGGCAGATTACAGAAATAAAGCCAGGTTAGTACTTAGATGGGTGGCTATTTAGGCATAACCAGGTACTGTATATTGCACCAGGGCATGGAAATACTCAGGTTAGTAGCCAGGAGTGCAGTTACACCACTGGCAACAAGGCAGGTCTTAAAGAATGTAGAATCCAACAGCCCTATGCAACCTGCATTATGGACATTACCTGTCTTATACATCTGGAGCCGCAGTGGAAGTGATGTAGGCCAAGAGTATGTGTGTGCGATAGTCATGCATCTACAAACACTTAAAACAATATCCACAGCAAGTGGCACTGTCACCTTCTCTTTGTATCAACAAAGGGGCAAGAAGACATAATCCCAATACACGGACATGAATGGGAACCCCATAGCAAGTCAAGGTTGGATATAAAACAAATTGGAAGAATAAAAAAAAAGTTTTTAAAAAATGTGTAATATTGAAATCAAGTCTAAAATTTTTCATTCTGTGATCTACACTTATGGGAGAAACAAAGAAAAAATAGGGGGGGGGGCAACCAGAAGCCAATACTCTCCTAGAAATCATCCTACAGAAAGTCTGGGCAATATTTTAGTCTAAGGAATATTTGGGTATGACCGCAGTCATTTAGGTGATCAAATATATACCGAGGGATGTACAAAATGGACTAATCACAGATCAGGAAGGATAAAATTCGCTAGAAATAAATCCTAAAATTCTTAGTTACTACCAGATATCTGAGCTACAATTGGACTTATTACTATTGATATACGAATACTGCTCTAACTGGAACTTCTGCTAAAATATTTTATAAGATCTGTGAGGATTTGGATTGATTTTTTCCTTCTATATTATAGAAGGCATTCTAACTTTTCCAAAATTAAAAAAAGGAAATTGAAATGGGAAGCTAAAAGAAAAAGCCAGTTTGTAAATACTTACATTAAACAAGCTTGGACATTGCCAAGCTCTTCAAGATAAGACTTGACAAGGATCTTAAAATCTTTCTTGAAGTCGATTTTCACATTAAAATTTCTTTGAAGAAGAAAAATCTGAAAAGTCCAAGAATCAATTGGTTCATTAGAAACAAATCCAAAATGGTAAACATTAAAAAAAAAAAAAAGTGTGGGGGTTATGTTTTAATTTCTTTCTGATTTTTGTTCTCATCTTTGTTGTTCTTTGATCACATTTACGCCAACTCATACTGACCTTCTTTAAGTGACACCAGATAGGAATTTGTTACGAAAACAATAGACCAGATTTTACCATGACTTTAAATACAAAAAAGTAAAAACAAAGTCATAGTAAATAGACGTGGGTGGTGCATGGCACATCTCATTTCAGGTTTTTATTTGATTTTTTTTCAAAAACAGTTATTTGTGTTTCTTTTAAGTAAAAAATTTTAATTTAACTGACAATTTTTTCTCTTACTGACCAAGCTGAGAAAATTTATCTCTATCTGCTGACCAAGCGAAGAAAGAAAAGGAAATTGTGTGTGTGTATATATATATATATTCATAATTCAATCATTGTATATATTTCTTAATAACAAATACATTGTATAATTATCATCTTTATTTTATTAATCAATTTTAAATATAATAGTTTTAATCTCATATTTTTGTTGTTATTTCTTTGTAACCAAACGCAAGTTCACACATTCAATTGGATTATAACAAATTCAAAGTCTTGTAATGCCTCCCCCCCCAGTAATCACTGCCTTCCTTACTTGCCTGTCATACCACGTTTTGACCAAGTAAACCTTTGCCCTTCTTGGGTATAAATCAAAACCTCTATTTCCAGTTGGTCAAAATCTTGTACAATGGACTACAATAATGGAAGGCAGTGATTACTTAGGATAATGTTAAAAGAGCTCTCCTCCCACATCCCTATCCGGTGTGACAGTTAATCACCTGATGAAGACTAGAGTATAAGCTGTACAAAATATGATGTAGACAATACAACAATAATTTTCAGAACAGTTAAAAAAAAAAAAATTTACATAGATTATAAAGCCTCATTTCACAAATTCCCATAGAAATATAATAATTTAATTCTTTCAGAGATCTGTATCACTTTTTTTTAAATAAATAGAAAATTAGAAAATAAAAGAAAATTATGATCAATAAATGAAGTTCTTTTGAAGCGATGCTTGTTTTAAATGAAAAAGATGAAGAAAATCAAAAGTCTAATAAAGGAAGCATATTATTTACTTTAATGACTTATATTTCGCAACAAACATATTTGGGCAGTGGAGCTTTGGTGGAAGCTTGGGCTCTGAGATCGTATGACGAGAGTTCAAATCCCAGTCATTCACCTTTAGCTGCCTCGGGCAGATGGGGCTTGTTAGCTCGGAAGAGCAACTCATCTAGGTGAAGGGTAACACTGAATTTAAAAATCCCTGGTAAGGGCACGTAAAAATGGCCTTGTGCCAAACTTGGGTTGGTGCTCACCAAGTAAATAACATTTTGCAACAAAATTCAAGTCTTAAAAGAAGGTCATACTTTTAATCAAAATAAAAAGAAAAAAAATTTATACAGCCTTTTAAAAAGGCATAATTCTTTCATCTAGAAAATTATATTTTCAGATAAACTTTAGGAAATTAGCAAAGGATATCAGAGTAGGCATTGGTAAATGGTTAAGAGCAAAGATTAAGTTTCATAATGTTTTTTTTTTTTTGCTTGCTTCTGCTTTACATCCTTTCAAAGATTGTAGGGTCATTTGAGATAGTTTGAATGATATTCATTTCAATTATTTATAGCATAATAAAACTTGTTTAACAACCTCTTGTTCTGATTCTATATCCATATCTTCATCAATCAAACCATCAAGGTTAATCTGGAAAAAAAAATGTTTTTTTAGATTGGTCGTGTGATAAAAATGAAAGAGAAAAAAAAAAAACAGACAAATTATCTAAACTGATTGTTGAAACTTTTGTTGTCATCTTTATACCTTATTCCCTGCATAACATTTGGGCCAATGAACACTTTGCCATTCTTCAGGTGAATGAACTCTGCAATCTTTCCAAGGTATTCAGGAATCAGTTTGATCACCCGAAGAAGCAGGAAGGATTCATTGGCAGAAACATTGTGATAGTACCAAGCATAAGGATTTGCATAACAGTCCAAAAAACAGATCTACAAATCAAGCCTCATTTTAAGCATTGTGAAGGTAACAATGATCAGAATGAGGACAACAGTTAGAAAAATAGATATACAAATAATCAAGCCCTATCTCAAGAAATGTGAAAATCCAGAAATTTTTTTTAGATTAGTTTGTTTTACAGCATATTAACCTTTTCAATTATTTAATGCTTAGAACATTTTTTTTATTATTAACATCAAAATAATTATTAAAGACACAGCTGGGGGTAGGGAAGTATATAGATTCATACTTTTCCCAAGAGTTTAATTGTATGTGATAAGGCAACTAGGTTTGTACTCGCATATTACAATTCAAAGTCAGAGTGCCTGTCTACTGTGCCAAATGGATTTCTCTGGATCAGGGATTCTTAACATTTTTTTTTTCCTAATTACAACCCCATATATGTGTTTCTTTTATGATCTAAAACAAATATAAAAAGATCATAAATATAATTAACCATGCCTGCAGAACATCAAAAAATGTAAAATCAAAAATTGCAAAAATGTTAAACTATTTATTATAATTACAAAATGCGAATAAAAAAGACTATTATTATAACAACTTTATTTTGTAAGACAGCAACTCTGTTCTGCAGAAGATTAAAATCTTGCAACCCCAAGATTTTGTTAAGCAACCCTAAATAAGGTTTGCAACCAATAGTTTAAGAAGTTCTGCTCTAGATAAATAGTTTAAAAGTAATAACTTGGAAGAAAAAGTTTGGAAAGAATAAATAATTTGGGGAAAAAAAAAAAAAAAAAAAATGAAATTACAAACCCTGTTTTCAAAACGATCCAAAAGAGAAGAGAGTCTATCAAGTTGTGATCCTAAACGAGATTCTAAAAATGAAAAAATATTAAAAGTTAACAAAATTCCAAATTCTTGGATCAAATCTTTTTGGTAGAGAAATTTTAACACAGTCTTTCTTAAAAAAATCTAACAAAAATCAAGGAAAGGAAAAATGAAAATAAATTAACTTCTTTGGCAATGAGAGATAAAAATTTGATATTTTAGTTTTTTAATCTTTTTAAAGTTTGAAGTTTGTTGAATATATTAACAATTGTTTTTTTTTATTATTATCAACAATGTTTTTGTACTTTCATTATTTTTACTAAAAAGAGGCATATTCAAATTTTCTAAAATTCTGATTGAAAGTCATACATGCCACATGCACTGTGTGTGTGTGTATATACATATATATATATATATATTTGCTTAGCAAAGTCATTGGGTAGCAAAGATGGAGTATTGGTAAAAGCTTGGGCTCTGGAATCGTTTTACACGAGTTCAAATCCCAGTCAGCACCATCACAATCACCTTTAGCTGACTCAGGCAGATGTGGCTTGTGAACTCTAGAGAGCAACTCATCTAGGTGAAGGCCAATACTGAATGCAAAAAGTCCAGATAAATAGAGCACGTAAAAATGGCCTTATGCCCAACTTGGGTTGGTGCTCAACCAAGTAAATATATATAAAATAATTAGATCAATGTTGGATATTTTTTTTATCCCAAATTGGATGGAGTGCTCAATTAAATATTAAGAGAGATATCAAATATAATATGGTTATTATGATAAACATTATTTCATAAAAGTTTATTATTGTAATAAATAAACAACTCCATCGATGAGCTGAGCTGCTTTAAGCAGTGGATGGGTTTTAAATGGAATTGTTTTTATAATTTATAAACATTACCTAATTTTGTTTTTCTTTTTTTTTTTTTATTATACAGATATTCAAGCAAGTGTTACTTTATTTCTGATTTCTTTTTTTTAAAGATAATATTCGAATATTCTTGTTAATACAGGGTCTCCAAAAAGTCACTTAAAGCCTTAAAATTTTCAAACAAGGGTTCAAGACGTAGTTCAAATGCAAGAACTTGTCCGAAATGACCCTAACCCTTTCTGCAAAAGTTAATTAGGTCAGTAGAAGCCCATACTCTTTTAAATAGATTTGTTAAACAAAATAAACAATTTTGAGGCCTTAAAAATGCAATTCTTCATTGATTTTTTGAACACCCTGTATAAACATCAACAGTTTACTAGTGCAAAAATAATTTCTAAAAAATAAAAAATAGTATAATACCATTGCTACGTGCTTTAGCCCGTTCTGAAGACGTTAGTAGTAGGGGATGTTTCCGTGGACGTCCACGACGTTTCCGGGGATAATTCTTTTCAGCAAAGGTATTTAATAAAATTCTGGGAATCGATTTTCTTGGAACTTTAGGAACTTTGGATGGTCCATTCGGAAGGCTGTACTTTCTTGGCCTACCCCTTTTTTTCTTGATCATACCGTCATCCTGACCAGCTTCGAGCTTAATTGGGATCTTGTCTAGGCGTCTTGGTCGTCCGCGTCCTCTTTTCACTGGAAGAACCACCACATGAGCACCGACTTCAGTTGATGTTCTCGGATCTGAATCCATTTTCTTTAAAGAGTCAGCTTCCATTGCATCCCCGTCAGCATCAAATTCTTCAGTTGTCGACAATTCTTCGTCAAAGGAATGAGTCTTGTCTTTTGAAGAGCTCTCTGAAAATTCAGATTTTTTACGACCCATTACAAGTCTAGATAATTCTGGAAGAAAAAGCATAAAAAAAAGATTCGAAAATCACCAACGACTAAAAACTTAACTCTCCCCATGTGAAAATCTGTTGTTGATGAAAGATTGTCCGAACAGGGATCTTTGTTGTCAGCAAAACAAAACGCTTGCATTTCAGAGTCATTTTTCAAAATGGCAACTAAATAATAATCTTTTGGCGAACTTTTTTTTCCCAAAATATTAAGCGAAAAGATCTTTAACCTTTTTTTTTTTTTTAAATTAAACGAATTCAAATTATTTAAACAGTGAAGGGTTTACTTTATTTTTTTAAATAAAAAATGCCTAAAAAATGTTAAATTTTTTAATGCAGAAAAAAAAGTAGTTCAAAGTGAAATGGATTATACCTTCTTTTTGAATAATTGGTTTATTAATAGAGTGAAATAACATTTCATGGGTTTGGCTAATAAATGAAAATATTTAGTTATCAAAAGGTGGCCAACTAAAAATAAATTTACCTGTAAAACTCTGCTGCCAAGAAGACTTAAAAATAATTTTGAATTTAATTTTTTTTTAATTATTTTAAATCCATTAATTTGTTTTTAATGATATAACCAGTAAGAATTTTTTTACAGAATTAAAAAAAAATTCAAAACCTAAAAACCTTTAACCGCAAATTTATTTTTGTTGTCCGTTTTTCGAAAAAACAAAAATCAGAAAGAAAAACTATACGGCAGGACAGGTCTGTCTTAAGTACATACACGACACTTACACCACCAACAGCATTCATTATTACCATAACATATCATTCATATTAAACTGCATTATCTCCCTTGATATTAATTGAACAAGAGAGCTTTAGTCGAGTGCGGTGAGCGGCGCCGGTGGGGTGCGTGTAGTGCTTGCTTTAACACTGTATTTTAGTTTGTTGGGGCTTCTTGCTTTTTTTTACCTTTTATATCAACAATTTTAATTCATTTTTTTTAAATTTTATTATTTCCATGATTTTAATTTATTTTTAATTGACGAAAGTAAATTTCATTAAAAACAAAAAAATGTTACTCTTAAAAATAAATAATTAAATACCTACCGTAAAATACCTAGGTTTAAGAAAAATAAAAACCAAACCTTTTTAAATTGGTAAAGTAAAAAAAAAAAAAAAAAGATATGAAAAATAAAATTGAATAAAAAAAACAAATTTTAATCCTTTGGACCCCAAAAGGCCGATATATCGGCCCTGACAACATAAGGCAAAAATCAAAAACACACCAATATTTTGGCTTTAATATGTTCCTCTAATATAACGGCTCTTAGTGACTACTTGGTAATTTTGATAAGTCGCTGTTCAAAGGGTTAAAAAATGAATAAAAATAGTTTAGAAAAAAATCGTTTGTTTTTAAGTGTGTGTCGATGTGTCGGGTAGCGGATACACGACACGGACACACAGTCGCATACACAACGATTTTTTAAACTTTTTTTTTTCTGATTCTAATTTTTTTTTTTTTTTTTAAATCAAACTGAAGATTTTTTTTTCTAATGTAACCCCAATATTTGGAGGGTGGGGATGTTAAGCAAATATTTAGCAAGTGCGAGGATACAGAAAAAAAAAACCACGAAGGAAAAAAAATTTAAACTCAAACCAAATCCCGCCAAGAAAAACTAAAACTACACAGCTATTTTGAATTGATGATGAAATTTATGAAAAACAATTTTTTAAAAATAAATTTAAGAGTTAAAATAAAACGTTAATAAAAAATCGTGAAAAAAAAATTTAAAAAAAATGTTTTGATTTCAGTTTTGTTAAAAATAGATTAACAAAAAAAGTTATAGATTTGCTTAAAGAAAAATGTGGAGGGGGGGTTCATGTTATGTTGGTTAGAGAAGATGGAAAAATGTCTAGCTATCTGAAAAGGAAAAAATAAACTGTTTATATTAATTTTAATTGCGACAGTTCTTGATTTAAAAAAAATAACGATAATAATAATTCTTATTATTAATTAAATTCAATATTTTGATCAAACATAGTTTTTGCCTCGTATATAGAAATTATTTAACGGGAAATATATTTTTTAATTTGCAATAATTTTGTTACTCTTAAAATACTTTTTCTTTAATAAACAATAACAATAATGATATAATTTTTGAAATGCCACTACCACAAAAATGTGAAAAGAAAAAATATTTTTAAAAAGGCATTTATTTTCAATTAATTTATATCTTAATTAAAACCAATCTTCGCACCTGTCTCACCATCTTTCTTTTTTTTTTTTTTTAAATTGATTTAAATTCAAATTATTTCAATTTCAAAATCGGATATATTTTTTTTAATATTATAATGTTCACTAAAAAGAAAAAAAATCGCAAAAATTAAATGAAAATAATAAAAAAAAAGGAATTAAATAAATTTTGGTCGTTAAAATTTAAGAAACAAAAAAAAGAAATGAAAATTTTAAGAAAAGCAATTTTTATTTTAAAAAAAAAATAATCAAATTTCAATTTTTAAAAAAATTAAGTAATCAACATCTTACTTACCTTCAATTTTTTGTAATGTAGACTCAATTTTTAAAAAGTTAAAAAAAAACGTAGTTTGCGATTTTAGAGAGAAAAGAAGAAAAAAATGGTGGGGTCAGAATTTCTGGTTAGGAAAAATGTTGTTCGAGTTTGGACGAACCTTCTTTCAAGTGCGTGAGTTCGGTTTCGGATCGACTTCCGCTTACATTTCAATTTACTTCCGATAAAATTTGTAGTTTATTTTCTCTTATTTTCTTCCATCTTCTTTGTGATTGAGTTCGGTTTGGAATAAACTTCCGCTAGAATTTGGTTGACTTCCGGTGAAATTCCTCATTCATTCACTGCTATTTTCTTCCATCTTCTTTCAAACTTCTTATAAAGCTTTTTACCCTCCTTCCTCCTTTTTTCACTTTAATTTCAACTTGATTTAGATTTTTTTAAAATCTTATATATTTATTGTGAATAAATAAAATAACCCATTTTAATTATTAACACTAACAATTTTTCTATTTAAAAAATTGAAACTATTTTAAAATAAAAATACTTGAATAAATTTAAAAACTATGTCATTTAAATAAATGCCATTAATTTTTTTTTTTTTAATAATTTATATAAATAGAAAAAAATATTTTAATAATTAGCACTAACAATTCTCCTATTTAAAAAAATATCTTTTTAAAATAATACTTGAATAAATTTTAACTAAATATCATTTTAAAATGTGTTTTTTAACACAAAAATACAAAACAAAATTTTATTTTGATTAAGTTAAACAAATTAAAAGGTTTTAAATCTATTTTAAACGTGGATGGTTTAAAATTTAAAAAAAATTATTTTAATTCGTTAAAGAATCAAACTTAATTCTTATTGTCATACAAATTTTCGAAAACTTTTGATTTTTTGGTAGTATTCGTGCTTTTATTTTTTTTTTATAGAAATTTTTTAAAAATTAATTTATTTTTGAATTTTTAATCATAATAAATAAAACTACCAGATAAACACACACACCAACAACACCACCCTCTTTGTTTCTATCGGCAACCTTAACTAACCCGCAATTACAGACAGACGTGGGGGGGGGCAAGCACTTTGTAGGGAAAAAGTGAGTTTAGAAAGTAGGTTAGAAAATGCAATTTAAATTTTCTTTTCCCTCCAACCCAAACTGAAAAATGGTTCCCTTTTACTTAACAAATTGCCTTTCTATAAACATTTCGTCTAAAATAAATAGAATTAATTAACCCTATTCAAAAGCAATATTGCAACAAAAAAAAACATAATGTTTTAATTTGCAGTCAGTTTTGCTTAGAGTAGTGACTACTCTAGTTGTAAGCAAAACTGACTGCAAATTAAAACATTATGTTTTTTATTTTTAATATTTCAAATGTAAAAAAATATCTAATAATTTAAAGAAATATTTTGAAATTTATTTCAGGCCTTAAAAAAAACGATATATCGGCCCTGGCGACTTATTGCAAAAGAAGACACACACACACAAAACATTAACAATATTTCAACCTCCACATTTAAATCGTGATTTGGCAATATTACCAAGCAAGCAGTCACTCAGAGCCGTAAAGAACCATATACGGGTCAAATCAGTGTGTCTTTTTTGCCTTTGGTTAACAAGGCCGGCATATCGGCCCTTTAGGCTCGAAAGGGTTAATATTGTTGTTGTAGTTTTTTTAATTCGTTTTATAGATTTTAAATCGGTTACAACAGAAATCATTATTTTTAAGATTTTTTGTTAGCTAACAATAATAAATATTGTAACCAGAGACATTCATTAAACATAATGAAAATGAGAAAAAAATAAAAATAAAGGGACAGTGACAGACAGCCTGTCTGTCAATGATCCTTCTGAGACAGTCTGTCTGTTACTGTCTGTCGCTCACTTTTCCTTCTGAGACACACCAGACACCAGTGAGACAACTCTGTTTTTTGGGGGGTTTTTTTGTTTTTTATTTGGATAGAAAACATTATTCATTAACAATTTTAGTTAATTTAAATTTATTAGCAAATATTTTTCAAAAATGGGAATTCATGAGGATTATCTTGTTTTTAATTTTTGGGTCACAAGCAAAAACTAAACCTCAACAAGATTAATGAATTAAGTTAAACACAAATATACAGTCAACAAAATGTAACCTGATCTCATTTTTTTAACGGTTTAGAAATGGTGTTTTTTGGAGACACAATACAATTTTAAAATTAAAATTTTATTGGCCCCATAGTCAATAAGAATTTAAAAGTCTATTGTAAAACTTAATTCAAGGAGAGAGATTATTATTCACATTTTTTTAGTATCCCAAATCCCCACTTACTCTAAAGAAATAAACACAAACAACAACACAAGATGTTTTAAGTTTTAACTATTTTAGAATGGAGGGTCAATTGTTATGGCATGAGAAAATCTTAGTCCTTTAAACCCTAAAGAACTGATATATCGGCCCTGTAACGATATTTCAATCTCCACCTTTGGAATCCGACTTAGTAATATTACCAAGTAGTCACTCAGAGCAATTCCATTAAAAAACATATAAGGGTGGAAATGAAATATGACTGGGTCTTTTTGTCCTTGTTTACTAAGGTCGATATATCGGCCCCTTAGGGTCGAAAGGGTTAAAGCACACACAAAAGCATTTGTATTTCCTGTCTGCTTAGAGTTGGTGGAGCTAGGGTTAAGCTTGAGAATAAGGTTAGGGTTGAGATTAGGGTCAGGGTTGAGATTAAGGTTGTGAACCCTAACTTATCAAAATTACCAACCAGTCACCCAGAGCCATTATATTAGTGTAACATATTAGGGTCAAAATATTGGTGTGTCTTCTTTTGCCTTATGTATTCAGGGCCGATATATTGACCTTTTAGGGTTGAAAGAGTTAAAGGTTTAGATTAGGGTTTGTAAATTGGATTGAAAATCTTAGTAGAAATGGATATTGAAAGTCTTTAGGCAGCTAAAGTGAACGCAATGGTTTTCACTGGGATTTGAACCCATATTCCAGAGCTCAAGCTTTTATCATTCTACAGTTGCTGCCTGTAGATATCTGTTTTAAAAATTGAGAGATTTCCATGAAAAAAAAAATCATATTTTTATCTCATTAATGAAATAAATTATTCAAATTTATATTTGGTTGCCTCCAAAGTCATAAACACTTACAAAAATTTGAAAATTTTACCAAAAAATCATTCCTAAAAAAGAAGACCATTATTTAGCAGTATTTTCTGCCATCAATCTGCAAGCTCTCAGGTCTTTTTGAAAGTACTATCCAGCTGGTTTTGAATCCAAGAATTCTTGACATGTTCCCTCAAACTTTTGGGACAACCTAATAATCAGATAAAAATTCTAAACGTTTACTGGTTGTCAATATTATCTTCTATTGTAAATATTTGTCTAAAGCAGCAAAAGGTCTTGAGTGTCATTAAGGCTAAAATGGAACCCAAGAAGACATTTTGATAATCTAGACAAGTGGTTCCCAACCTTTTTTATACTGCTGCACCACCGAAAAAATTTTGCTCTAACTTTGCACCCCCTACATTTTATTTTTTGTTCAAGTCAGTCAATAGTCAGTTTCTCACCTGCACGGTCATCAGGCCGAGAAATGAGAGATGGACATTGTGGTTTGAATTACAATTTACTGGGTGAGCTGGCGGCTAAGTGGATAAGGTTACTGACTGACACCGTGTGTCGGTGAGGGTTT
>JAUZSX010300565.1:0-13138 GCA_034780655.1 Idiosepius hallami | reverse complement strand
TTTTAAGGCAAAATGATGCGGTTGAAATAAGATTTATTTTGTAATATTTCGGAATTAAAATTCCATTTTCAAACTCAATCTCTCCGAGTGTGTGTGCTTTTTCTTGTGTCCTTTGTTAAACTGCGTTTTTTTTTAAATAACTATTCTGGTTTTATTTTCTAAAGAGCAACGGGGTGTAGGGCCTCATACAACTACGACAATCTCATTTTTAATAAGGATATAGATATTATACTATATTTACTTGGTGAGCACCAACCCAAGCTTGGCACAAAGACATTTTTATGTGCTCTTAGCTGTGCTTTTTACATTCGGTGTTACCCTTCACCTACTTGAGCTGCTCTCCCGAGTTAATGAGCTTCATCTGCCCGAGGCAGCTAAGGGTGAATGCAATGGTTTTGACTGGGTTTTAAACTCATGTACTACGATTCCAGAGCCCGAGCTTTACCAATGCTCCAACTTTGCTGCCCAATAAGGATATAGGTACACTACATTTGAAATACCATCCCATATTCCAAGAGAATGTAAAAAACCGAAAGCTACTAATATCCTCTTCAGAAGAACAGGATAACATCAACCCCTACTCCATCCATTTCCCTCTTCTTCTTTTCTTCCAATCAGTTATCAAACACATTTTTTTTTCAAATTCTAGAATTTGTGAATTTAGTCATCAAGGAGAGTTTTAATTGTTGAAACAATGAACTGCCATCTTGTTTAAATTTTTTAGTTTTAATTTGTTTGCATATCAACCTCTTTTTTAGGTCATTTTAATGCCAAGAACAATTATTTATGATAAACGTTATTTTTATACATACAATTACTTATGATAAACATTATTTTTATACACACATAGTAAATAGCTAATAAGAGCTGAAATGCATGAGTTCAAATTCTAATTGTTCAGTTGCGTTCACACTTGAGCTTATATATATATATATTTATTTGTTTGTTTAATGGCATATCAACCTTTTTATGTCATTTTAATGCCAAGAACAATTTCTTATGATAATAAACGTTATTTTTATACGCACAAAGTTTTTTTAATAACACAAGTTGCACTATTTAATCCATAGCTGGAAAGAAGATGGGGATTCATACCTTTCCCAAAAGTATTAATCGACATGTCAATGTAGACGGAACAACTTGGATTCAAACCCACGTACTACGGTTCCGAAGTCCGAGTGTCAATCCACTGGGCCATGTCGACCGCTCCCTTATCTTGTTCAAGGGCTGGTCTCTGCTGCATTGATACTTGTATCATCATCTAGAGGAGATCATTGTAGAGATTAGATTTACATTATATCATAGCAGGGGCTGCAAAGTTGGAGCATTGGTAAAAGCTCAGGCTATGGATTTGTAGTACGCAAGTTCAAATCCCATTCAAAAACCATTGCATTCACCTTTCGCTGCCTCGTGGGGCATGTTAACTCGAGATAGAACCTCACCTAGGTGTGGAGTATGCAATTATTTTTTGGACTACTATCCTCATCTTTATTATTATTTGTTGTACTAGTTTTTTTTTTCAAGTGTGATATTTGGGCAGTGAAATTTGAGCATTGGTAAACGCTTGGGCTCTGGAATTGTAGTACACGAGTTCAAATTCCAGTCAAAACCAGTTTACCTTTACCTGCCTCGGACAGATGGGAATCGTTAATTTAGGAGAGCAGCTCATATAGGTGAAGGGCAAGACTGAATGTGAAAAGCTTGGGTAAGAGCACGTAAAAATGGCATTGTGCCAAACTTGGGTTGGTGCTCACCAAGTAAATATAATATCATAACAGGGGCGGACTGAATCATTAGCCAGTGGGACAATACCTGAGGGCTTGATACTGCAAAGGGACCCACCTGGTTGCGAATAAAATTATCAAGGATGTCCTTGTTATACACACTAATACATGCCTTCTGGCTTGGGTCACTCTGCCTTGCCAGCACATCATTATAGGTTTCTAATATTTCACATAAATTGACAAAAAAAGTATCTCTATTTCAATAAAATCTTATACTTCATTAATTTTTTTAATTTTTTTGTTAGTTTGTTTGGTGTTTAATGGCATATCAACCTCTTTAGGTCATTTTAATGCCGAGAACAATTACTTTAGATAAACATTATTTTTATACACTCATAGTTTTTTTTAATAACTCACATTGCACTATTTAATCCATAGCTGGAGGGAAGATTGGGGATTCATACCTTTAGTATTAGGGTTAAGTCCAATTGTCTATACACTAAGCTACATCAACCGCCTTGAATTAAAAAAAACAAAAAAACACCTGCTATTTCTGCCCCACCCAATATAACCAATACTTTCTCTCTCTTCATCTCAAAATTTATTTTGTAGATAAAATAGTATTTTCAATGCAGTGAAATGGCATGAGAATAACTCAAGTAATTCAAAGCATTTCAAGCATGAATAAACTTGTTTAATTTTCTTTGTTGATCACAAACAAATAGTAATCTTAAAGTAAGGGCTGGTAGCATGCTGTGGCTCTGTTATTTGCAAAGTGAATGAAGTTTATCGCTCAAAGCAACTCTTGGACACCAATTATAAAAAAAAAAGAAAATAAGAAAACTCTTAGGAAGTTCTTATATTACATTTCTGTTGGAAGGAAAATAAAAGAAGTTTTTGATTCAAATAATAAATCAGAATAAAGACTAAAACATCTCGATTCATCTTATAACAATTGTAAGTCGTACAAAAAAAACATTTTTCTTTCTTTCTTTCTTTCATTCTTTTTTCCTTTCTTTCTTTTTTCTTTCTTTCTTTCTCTCTTTTTTCTTTCTTTCTCTCTTTTTCTCTTTCTTTCTTCCTTTTTCTTTTCTTTCTTTCTTCTTTTTTTCTTTCTTTCTTTCCTTTCTTTCTTTTTTCTTTCATTCTTTTTTCGTTTTCTCTTTTTTTCTTTCTTTCTTCTTTTTTTTTCTTTCTCTCTTTCTTTCTTTTTTTTTCTCTTTCTTAATCCCTGTTTCTTTTTTATTTTATTTTTAGTTGATTTTATGTTTTTTTTAGTTGGACAAAATGTTTAAAATGTCATTGCCTGAACTGATTTGCTTGTTTGTTTGTTTGCTCAATGGCATATCAACCATTTTAGGTCCTTTAATACCGAGAACAATCATTTTTGATACATTTTTTTTATCCACACATAGTTTTTTTTTTGTTTCACACCATATCAACCATTTCAAGTGATTTAATGTCAAGAACAATCATTTTTTGGATAAATGTTATTTTTTATTCATATATAGTTTTTTTTAAATCAGACAATATGCACTATTTAATCTATAGCTGGATGGAATGTGGGGATTCATACAAGGAAAATAACTCATCTAGGTGATGGTCATTTTTATGGTTGTGTGTAACTTGGATTGTATGTACAGTCTCGCCAAGGCAATATCAAGGACTTCTAAAAACAAAACCTGCTAACATTTCACTCAATGTCTTCCCTAATTAGAAAAGCTCACAGATAGCTGCATTTTTTTAAACTCATTTTGGGTCAATTTTTTAAGATTAAATCTGCAGGATGTACAAATGAGTAAAGTATAGTAAAGACTTACAACTGAATACAAAAATTCTTAGTAATGACTTTTTTTAGATCTAAAGCTACCTTTAAAAATTGTCTACACTTGGTCTGATCACCCTATAAAATCAGCAAAATATAAAAATAAAGGCGCTTTTGCAGAACAAGCAAATGGAGAAATTTGGCCGAACTCTAAACCATAACCTTTAACCCTAATCCTAACCCATGCTAATCAAATTGCTGTCTTACAACCGGTGCAAAGTCCCCGAGGAAAAAAAAAATTCTGCATTTGCTTGTTCTGTAAAAGCTCCAAAATAAATTGGTCATTATAAAAACTAATAACTGAAAACAAAAACTATTAATAAAGACTTTCTCTGAGGTCTATAATCTACCTTTAAAAGAGTACCTACCCTAGTTTGATCACTCTGAGTTGGCCACAATAAGAACTAATGTTGAAACATGAAACTTCTTAAAAATTACTTTCTAAGACTTTAACCTACATTTGGTCCGATAACCCTATAAAATAAATCTGCAAAATATAAAATTGAGTTGATCATCATAAAAACTAATAACTCTTAAAAATTACTTTTAAAGAGTTTTATAAGCTATCCTTGAAAATTATTTACACTTGGTCTGATCAACCTGTATAACAATTTTGGTCTAGTTTTTAAGTAGTTATGTCAATTGGGCTAATGTTTAGTCACTAGGTGTAACTTGATCTGAGGAGTAAAGCAATATTGTCCTTCCCTCCACCAAACCAATCAACCATGACAAGCAAAACATCTGGTTTTAACCAGGTAAGTTTATAAAAAAAAATTAAAATTCTAGAAATCAAAGTCACTGTCTAAAAAAAATATTATTGTTTTCATATACAGGGCTGGTCAAATGTAAGTAGACAGTTATGAAAAGTTTAAAAAAATAAGGAATTAATTAACTTTATTATTCGGACTTTTGTCCTCCACTTAGTAGTTTTTTTGTTTTTTTTTGTTTCTACACTATGTTTCGGCCTATCCTTATTTGCATTATTAGTAGCTTTAACTAATAACACAGTTTAGTAACAGAATTCTATTTGAATAACTAATACTTGAAGGAACTCCTAAAACTAAAAGCAAGATTGTAAGATGGATTTTTAAAGATTTCTATGACTCTTAGTAAAAATAACAAATGATGAAATTATGTTTATGTAATATGTAATTATCAAAATGAACAATTAGCCAATCAGATTGGATTGGATTGGATGGTTTATTTAACATGCATATCAACCCTCATGGGTCATTTAATGCTGAATAGGTTATTTGGTTAAATTTTTTTTTTTTTAGCCAATCAGAACTGTTGTATAAGAGGAACATGAAGGGACAAAATATCAACAGTGTCGTCTTTTTAGCTAGGTCATCAGAAGGATCGACATCAACCTTTCAAGGCCCAATGGGTTAAAATTAGCTGATACTGATCAGGCCAATTATGGCCAATGTATCTGTATGTGTGACACAGAGCCCTCACTGGTACTGGCCCACCCAGCAGTAGAGTGCAGAAAACACCTCTCAGCAGCATTTCCCGTTTCAGAGATAAGGGCGGCGTCTGCAAGAGGCTGAGTACTGCTAAGTGTTTCAACTGCTTAGTGCTTCCACTGTGCACTGCACTACTGCAGTGAGTGAATGCACCCAGTGGCGTTGTAACAGCTGCAGGAATTAGATAAAAAATCCAAGGAAATTAATTCAAAATAACAATAAGAAATAAATAATAAGAAGAAAACATCCTGTTTTAAAAGGAACATTTCAACTCCCATATCTCATTGTCCAGCTTTTTTTATTTACAGATTCAGCGGAAAAACGATTTTTTTTTTCTTAAATTCTCAAATAAACTGATGTATACACGCACGGCACAATTTTTAAATGGAAAAAAAGTAAATGTTTAACCTAAAACTATGTATTTTAAGGTTTTGGGTTCTAAAGAAAAAAAACTGTAGCCAACTTTTTTGGGGCTATGGCGTGGAGGGCCAAGAGCCTCCACCACCTACCCAGCAAGTACCGTAAAGTGGCAATATTTGCTTAAATACTCATATGCAATTTATTTCATTTAAACTTTCTAAAGGTTTGAAATAAATTCCCCATTTAAGAATTAATTTTAAATTTCGAATTCAATTTATTTTACTTTTTTTTAAAAAAAGGTATCTTTATTTGAATCTCCTGACAATGGAAAAAGAATCCTTCAAAATTCATAAAAGACTACAAAATTTTTAAATGTGAAAGTTCCACCAAAAAAAAATAATTTTCCAATTTTTTTCTTTTTTTTTTGTACTTTATTGTTGTAACTTCGAAATAATGTCACTCCTAGTTTTATCATCACCATCTCTCGTAGTGACCGGCTAAATTTTTATATCGATTATGAAAAACATATACATTTTTATAAAGTTTATTCTTCACTTAATCAGTGAAAATGTAATATTAATTAAATGAATAGATTGTTATCAGGTTATTGTTATTTTTTTTTTTCAGGCTCAACTTTAAAAGAGGAAACTGTAAACGAGGATGTTTACAGCTGCTCTGCTGGTTTGGTCAGTCGGTATGAAGGATGGGTTGGGAAGATCTTTTAGTTCGAATGCTCAAATGCATTCCAACTGATCATATACCACGAACCGCCGACCAGCTGGTAAAAACAGTAACTGAAACTGCTCACGTTCACCAACATACTAAATTGGTCCGGCGTCCGGCGACCCCTGGAACACATAGATGGATGACCAGGACCAAGAGGATGACCACCACCACACCACGACGACACCGACACCGCCAGCTCTACCACGTAGAGCCTTCTTACGTTGCTTAACTTCTTCGGTGGGTGATCTAATGGGAACCGTATTGTTAATTTTGTAGTGTATAGTGTGGGTAGGGTGTACACGCACACTTACTGACTGCACTCACTGTGGTGCGCGTGGTATGGTGGGTGCGCACCAAAGTGTGCACAGTGCACCTGCACCACTACACCACCACTTACTCTATACTCTCTAACTTAGAGTCCCGCAGAGGCAGAGCTTGCTGTCGTCTATAATTGTGTGCCTAATGACAGACAGATAGCATGTGGTGACTGGTGTTGAGTGTTAGTATTAGTGTGGTTTTGGCCTTTAACTGCTGGCTGCACTGCACTCTGCAGTCTACACAGTGAGTGCACGACTGCACGATGAGCACACGCACGCCAAGAAGCACTTAAACAGCAAGTTAGAAACCCTTCCCTTTGGTGACTGAAATGACTGCTCTCTCCTCATTAACACATTGAGTGTAGTTGTTAAAATTGAAAATTTTTTTTTTTTATTCGCATCTACCAACCACTGGTTGGTTGGTTGGTTGGTGGAGGGTCCAAAACCACCACTATTAATCCTTTCGACCCTAAGAGGCCGATATATCGGCCTTAGTAACCATAGGCCAAAAAAGATACACCGACATTTCGACCCTATGGTTCTTTAATAGAACAGAACAGCTCTGAGTGACTCGTTGGTATTTTGCTAAGTCAGGGTCCAAAGGTTGAGGTTGAAATATCGTTGTGTTTATTGCCAAGGGCTGATATATCGTTTTCTTATATAAAGGATTAAAAACAATGATTATAAACTTAAAATAACCCCAAACAACAAACAACAGTATTGTCTGCATGTTAATTTTATCGGGTAAATATTTTAAACTGGCGACATGAGTACGTTTTGTGCATCGTCGTGGCACGACCGACTGGGAGTCGTGGTTAATGATGATGGGTGGGGTGGCATTGGCAGTCTTTCGGCCAATTGGGATTCGGAAATACGCGAGTGAGTGCGCATTCGCCGCACCGGACCGCACCGGCACCGCACAGTTGTTGCTGCTGCTGTGCTGCTGTGCAAATGCAGTGTTCATGTGTGGTTGTGGTTGATATGTCGTAAAATAAACAAACTTTACTGTATAAATTAAAGATAATAATAATAATGGACCCCCCCCAAAAAAAAAAAAAAATAAATAAATGTACCTTAATTGAGTGTAACTTGTAACTAAATTAAAATCAGATTGGAAAGAAAGGAAAGGAATCCCTAAAAAATATGAATAGGGGTTGACGATCGTGGACCGTGAGCACAATACACTACTCCACCACCACCACCACCACCGCCACCACACAGGACACGAAAGAAAGAAACAATCCAAATGTAACAAAAACTTGCAATCAATGGACTAGGAAGGAAGGGGCGGAGGGGACAGTCTGCCCCGGACGGCACATGCCAGAGGGTGACATTTTTAGGGGGTGAATATAGATAATAGGTAAAAAAAAAAAAAAAGTAAATAATCAGAAATTTCATAACTAAAATGAGTTTTTAAGGTTGTGTTTTTTTTTAATGTTTTATATTGATTTTAATCGAATTTTTAAAAACTATCACCCACCATTCCAATGAAAATAAATATTCTATGCTTTCTATGATTAGATCCTTGATTGTAGTTCTTTCAAAACAAATATTTTAAGCGCTTTTTAGAATTTTGAATATTTGCAGATTATAAGTGGTCACGGGGGCGCAAATTTACGACTGCCCTGGGCGGTAAAAACTGTTTCTAAGCCAAAGCCACTGATTGCAATAATACCAAGAAATAACAAATAAAAAAACAATAAAATTAAAAAAAAAAAAAACACAAAAAACCTTTATTGAAAATTAATAGTGAAAGTTGAAAGTAAAAATGTTCTGTCAATTTTTTTTGCTAATGTGATGTGAAACAAACTAAATGGTAGAGAATTTTGACAAGTCACTTTACTTAGTACTAAACAAAACAAAACCAAAAATATTCTATGTTTTAAATCGACGTGTAAAAATTGTGAAAAACACGTAAAACGTGGTTCGGAAGAGAAAGAAAGAAAAAAGCAAATTCTTCAAGCACAAAAAGTAAATGAAAAAAAGATTTCAACTTTTAGAAGAAAAGTTAAATAAATAGACAGACAGACAGACAGCATTAATTCTTTTTTTAAAAATTATTGAACTCAATAATTTTTTAATCATTTAGTTTCAAAATTGAAAATAATATTAATGAAATAAATAAATAGATTAAATAAACGAAAAGAAAAACTAGCATCATCACACTCACTTACTCTGTCTCTCTCACTCTTCACACAAAATGAATGTTTTTATTTGAAATTCTTTACACGTGGAAAACCTGAACTGCAATAAATTTACCCACACAATCTTTTGTGTGGATAAATTAACGAAGGGAAACTGTTTTTCTTGGGAATCTTTTGGGTGAGACTAAAGGCATAAGAATTTATTTATTTGTATCGAATTTTGGGGATCGTCATTTTTATTATTGTGAATGAATGGTAATGGAAACAAAGATAAGACAATAGTCTGAAAATTCAATACGCAAAGGACAAATCGATTTAATCCTTTGAATCCTAAAGAGCCGATTTTTCGGCCCAGGCGACATAAGGCAGTATTCCATTAATATTTTGGACCTATGTTTCTTTAAGTCTGGGCTGAGTGACCACCTAGTAATTTTGATAAATTAGGGTCTAAAGGATTAGCGTATCGTTAAATAAGAAATATTTCTTTAAAAATTAAAGAAAAATAGAGAAAAATATTTTTTGTTTGGATAAAAAAAATAGTTTTGAAATTAATTACTTTGATTAAATAAAGAATAGAACATTATTATTAAGTTTTTATTTTGTTCAATTTTGTTCAACGAAGCTTAATTTATTTCAGTTCAAAGTATTTAAATCTATTTAAAAAGTAGAATAAATAAATGGCGTTTCCAATGATGTGAACAAACGACGAAGATGAAGACATTTAATTCTTTAATAATGCTTTTTAAAATGTATTTATTTAGCCATTCTTTTTGGCATTCGTGTCTTTATTTATAAACATTCATTGTTTACTTAACAGGTTATTTTCTAGACACTTGTTCAGCTAACTTTTGAAAGTAAATATTAGGAAATTTGGGCCAAATCAAAACATAAATATGTCATTTTTTTAAACAGGGTTATTTAACTGACTACCGTCATATCAACAATTAAAAAGTATTTATACTTTAAAGTACAAACATAAAAGCAGTAAATTGAAATAAATATAAAGAGAAAAATTTGATATTTAATTCAGTTCATGGATTTTGTTTTCCTTGAATTTAAAAAAAAGTTTTCTCTTAAAAATCAACACAAACAACTTTAAACAGTTTTAAAAAATAAAACTCATGTTTGTCGTGTTTTTAATTGAAAAATTAATGCTCTCATTTTTAGTCATTGAATCGCCTTAAAATATCTTAAAGTGAAATTAAAAGTGAAATTTAGTTAAATTAAAAGTAAATTTGATTTTTAAAAAAATAAATGTTTACGTTTTTTACACAGAAACTAAAAAGAAAAAATAATAGTAACTGAACAAAAACATTGGAGAAAGCACAAAAATATTAAATTTGTTTTTGTTTTTTGTAAAGATTTCAATTCAAAATATTCAAAAACAAAATAGAATTTAAATTTTCAAAACCAAACTAAAAAATAATCCACAATTGTTGAAGAAAAAAACCTGTTAAATAAATAGAAAACATTTCTTTTTGTCAGATTCTAAAACCACTTTTTAGTCGTTTAGTTTAGTTAAAAAAAAAAATATGCGAGAACTTGAAACCAAATTCAAAAATCTCTTTCATGACACGTTTTTGGGTTTTCGTTGTGATTACAAAATTGAACATGTGTGCAAAATGAAATCTGTTTCCATTCTTATGTTTTTTTTTTCTTTAAATTTGTTACTTATATATAATTTAATGGAAACAAATATAAATAAATAAAACAAAACAAGATCCTTAAAAGAAGAGGAAGAAAGAAAGAAAGAAAAAGAAGAAAGGAAGGAAGGAAGGAAGAAAAAAAAAAGAAAGACGAAAATAATTAAATTAATTGATGAAGATAAGTCAACAAATTTACTTCTTCATTACCAGAACAAGCAGCCAGAAGAAAGAAAGAAAGAAACACACAGAGGACTGAAAATAAGAAAAGAAAAGAAAAACAAGAAATTATTGCCAGAATTATTATTATGAAAATCACAATTATTTATTTACCTTGTTACCCGTTAACAATTTTCCAAAAGTAATTTCTCCAGGGCTGCTCGAAGTAAGCTTGGTAACTTTCTTTTTTTCCGGGGTAGTAGACATTTTCCAAGAAAATTTTAAAAGAGGAAAAAAAAGGGATCAAGTAATCCCCCCCTTTTTTTTTTCAAAGATATAAATACAATAATTTCCTTCTTTTCTGGTTATTCAAAATAGATCATTCCTAAGGTGTGTGTGTGTGTGTATGTGTGTTAATGACATGAATGAATGGATTTGACTGCCTACACTTTGTGCTGTTGTTGTGTGCTCTGTTGTGACTTGTGCTCTGTATTGTGAGTGCCAGTGCCTGTCTTGTCCTCCTCTCTCTCTCTCTCTCTCTCTCTCTCTCTCTCTCTGTCCAAATCGTTTTTAGTTGTTGCTGATCGGTGTCTCTGTCTGCCCCTGCCCGTGTCGTCCCGTCCCGTCGAACGATAGCAAGATAGATAGATAGATATTTGTTTTGTTTTCGGTGGCTTTTTCACTCTCTTTTCTACTTTCGGCTTAATTATTTTCATCAAGTGTTTTGTTTTACTGATTTTTTACACACAAAAATGCAATAATGCAATGCACATGATGCACAATAATGCATTTACTTTTGTTTTAGATTAATATCATTGCATTTGACTGTGATGAAAACTGAACTTATGAAGTTAAGTTTATTTACTAATGGATAAGATAAAAGCGTCTTTATATTAAAAAATGAATAAATCACGATTGCTCTTTTGTAGTATGTCTATGTCTCTGTCTTTAATAGTCAACTTTTTTTTTTCTTTTTCACACTCACAGGAAGAGGTTAGGCATTAAACATCACCACTACTCGCGACTTAAGTTGTCTTTTTTTTAAATCCTCGGTCTCAGTAGTAGTAGAAACGGTAGTGAGTGTGGGTAAACACTTACGTTAAAAACTTTTGTTTATTTGTGTCGTAAAAAAAAATCCTATATCTGATTTTGAGTTTACTACCATTTTTTAAAAAGAGAGCATATCTCAAATTAAAAAAAAAAATTAAATAAAAGTGGTTATAATATCACCTTAAAAATGGCCTTTTGCCAAACTTGATTGGTGCTGCTGCTGCTGCTCACTAAGTACATACATATATATTATTTTTTTAATTTTATTTATGGGCAGCGAAATTGGAGCATTCATTGGTACTAAAAGCTCGGGCTCTGGAATCGTCGTACGCGAGTTCAAATCTCAATCAAAACCATTGCATTTACTTTTAGCTGCCTCAGGAACATGGGGCTCGTTAACTCGGGAGAGTCTCGTCTAGGTGAAGGGGAACACCGGAACACTGCACGCACCACCACTACCGAATGTAAAAAGCTCGGGTTAGAGCACGTAAAAATAGTCTTGTGCCAAACTTGGGTCTCACCACAACAGGGAAGCTCACCATTTGCACCAAAAATGTTCTTTCCGTATCGTGTTTCGTTCGTTCCTTCTTTAGTCAGCCGGCGGCACCTTTTTTACAATTGTTTTTTTATTCTTTAATATTTAATATTCTGTCATATTTTCTTCTCCACAGGTCAAAAGAGAAAATAAAAGAAGAATTGACTTATAGAAAAAAATACTTCTAAGAAAGCAAGCAAGGGTGAAAATTAAAAAGAGTAGAAAAGCCAGGGACGAGGAGAGAGAGAGAACTGTCTGTTGACAAGTTCCTCTGGCGGAAAGCAGGCAACACCAACACCACACCATCACTATGAGTGAGTGTGTGGTTCGGGTCGATATCACTGGTGGTAGCCGCTTTCCTCTTGTAATAGAAGAAGCAGTAGTTAGATTCGATTCCTTTAGGTGTCATTTATTTCATTTTCTCTCTCTATAGTTATCTCTATCTATCTATCTATCTATCTATCTATCTATCTATCTATCTATCGGTCTGTCTATCTGTCAGTCTATCTGTCAGTCTATCTATCTATCTATCTATCTATCTATCTATCTATCTATCTATCTATCTATCTATCTGTCAGTCTATCTATCTATCTATCTATCTATCTATCTTTCTATCTATCTATCTATCTATCTATATATCTATCTATCTATCTATCTATCTATCTATTTATCTATCTATCTATTTATCTATCTATTTGTATCTGTACATCAAACTATCTATCAATCTATCTATCCAAATATCTACTAATCTAGTATATATGTGTCCCTCTATCTATCTATCTATCTATCTATCTATCTATCTATCTATCTATCTATCTATCTATCTTTTTATCTATGTATCTATTTATCTATCTATTTGTATCTGTACATCACACTATCTATCAATCTATCTATCTAAATATATCTTAATCTAGCATATATATGTCCCTCTATCTATCTATCCATATATCCATATATCTATCTATCTATCTATCTATCTATCTATCTATCTATCTATCTATCTATCTATCAATCTGTCTGTCTATCTGTCTGTCTATCTATCTCTCTATCTATATATATACCTATCTATCTATCTATATTCCTACCTAACAATCTATCTATCTAAATATCTTTCAATCTAGATATGTGTCGCTCTATTTATCAATCCATCTATCTATCTATCTATCTATCTATCTATCTATCCATCCAT
>JAUZSX010300554.1:0-13139 GCA_034780655.1 Idiosepius hallami | reverse complement strand
CAAAGTGAGGCCGAAAATTTGGCCCTTTGAAATCGAAAAAACGGGCGGCCGAGCGAAGCCGGGCTAAATTTCTAGTAGAATAAAAGCCTTCAAGAAAACTGTCTGAAACCAAAGAGGGCTATAGATAATAAAAAGCAACAATCTCTTGTCTTTAAGTGATAGACTGATACTTCCTGTTCTCTCTGTGGAAAAAAAGAAAAGAAAAGAAAAGGCCTCAAGAAATGGTGCTTAGAAAGGATAGATCTCTCTTGTATGGAAATGTGATAAGACTGTTCATGCCTCATATTGCACATGCAAGAAAAGATGACAAGAAAATGAAATGAAACGTAACAGAATTATGCTTCCTATTTAAGATTCTTTGATATTCTATGTTGTTACATTTGGCTTCTGGTTTCTTCTTTTTACCACTACTACTACAACTATTATTATCATTATTATTATCAAAAGAGAAAAATACTTTTGTATGAACAAATTATTTTTCGCCTTTTGTCCTGAGTCAGAGCTGATAAATAACAGCACTCAACAATATTATAAAAGTTAACAAATTGATGCAATATAAAAATACAAATACTACTTGGTAGGTCTTATTATCATTTTCATTATTATTATTATATTATTATCATCTTCATTACCATTAATATCATCACCATCATCACTAATATCATCATCATGATTATTATCATCAATATTATCATCATTAATATCATCATCAATATTTTCATCATCATCATCAATTTCATTATCACTAATATCATCATCATCATTAAGCGTATTACTGCAATATAGATTTATTGCAAACAACCTTTCTTTTCTTGTAGACATCGAACAATTTCTATAAAATTGTTTCCAGCTTTGTTCACATAATACATAATAATCCGATATGGTTGTTATAATAAATATGCATTAGAAGATATTTATTGCATAAATTGATCTTGCATCTTGATCAATTTGCAACTAATTCTTTTTCTTTTATTTTCTTTTAGTTTTCTTTTTCTCCTCACTTTTTTGGTTTTTCTGTTTTTAAAGAGAAATTTCATCTTTTATCACTTTTACAATCATTATCATTATTATTATTATTATTATTATTATTATTGTTGTTGTTGTTGTTTCTTTTAAATAAATTATTTGCTTTTTGTGGTTGTTTCATTTTTTTTTAATTTATACTCTTGTATATATTTATTTTTTCATATTTTTCTGGCGTTTTTTTTTTTTAACAAACAAGATCTTTCCTGTGCTATTGAAAGTGTTTATAAAAAAAATAGATCTATGTTGCATTTTATTATTATTATTATTATTATTACTATTACTATTATTGTTATTATAAAAGAGACAAAACTTGTTTTTTCTCATTTTTATTAATAAGAATATTCTTATTTTATTTGTGTATAAAAAAAAAGAAGAGTTATTTTATCTTCTTTGTATTCTAAAACTGCACTCATCCTGGATTTTAGCTAAACTTCAACCTTTTTTACTTGTTAAAACTATGTGAAACCGTCTGCTACTTAATGTTTAATACTTGATTACCTGTAAAATATCAATGTTTTGAAATTAAACATAGTCATTATTCTTCTTATTAGCAGAATTACTCATCCTAGAAATTACAAAAATATCGTTAAAATATATCTAGGTAAAAATATTTATAGATGATAAAAAGATATAATAAGAATGCATTTTTATTTTTATTTTTTTTTACTAGCCGAAGGATAGTTGTCTTATTGACTAGGAAATGAAAATTGTAATATAAAAATAGAATGGAGATGAAGGTAAAAAATTATGTGAAGAATTTAATAAGAATTCTTTTCCATAAATATTTTATATATTAGTTAAAGAATATTAGCTCTATAGACAAACAAAAAAGAAAATTATAAAATATAAGAAGGAAGGATAGAATGATATTGTATATAATGGTGTATAGATTTAGTGTCATTCAAGTAAAAGTCAATTTCTAGGCTGAAAATTCAAACTTCAGCGTCCTACAATAGAACATAAATTTGGACAGTAGATAATCAAATAGTCTTTATAGTAAATAGTCATTAGTAATTTGTAAAGTCCAAACTAGAAATTATAGGCATTGTTCACTAATTCTTTAATTTAAAAAATATCTTCTGATATTATGAAATAAAGCAAATTACTGATACAATTTATAACTCAGTTTTCATCTCTAATCAGTTTTGTCAAATACTTTTTAAAAACTTTAAAAATAGTTATTTTTTGTTTCAAATATTTGTATTTTTGATTACTTTATGTAATGTAACTTAAAAAAGAAAACTAATTAAATAAAAAAAAATATTCGAGAAATTAATAAAAAATATAAATATCAAAATAGAAGTGTAACGATCTGAGGCCCATTAGACGGGGTTGTTGTTGTTGTTTTTTTTTTTTGTTATTTTTTGCAGCAAAATAGTTTCTGTCTAATTAAGATCTTTTTAATTAACCTACTAAAGTAAGGTCATTCTTTGTTTTCTTTATATGTTATGTAAATGTGAAAAGTACTTTTTATTTATTGGCAGAATTATCTGATTGTGTACAAATACTGTTGCCAGTATTGCTTCTTTATTAGTTTGTTTTTTTAATTTTTGATTTTTTTCTTGTTTATTTTTTTTATCAATAATCCATTTAATCTGTTGCATTCACAAATTCAAGTTTGTTTTCAAGAAACAAAAATGGCCAACATTGTTTTTAGTGTTTTATTGGCTTTCTTTGACTTTTTCAAAAAAGGTTTTTTATTTTCCTCTGGAATCTACACATCTGTGGATCTTCCCAGGATTGGCTAATGTGAGTGTTTATAATTTTACATTAATTACATTGTGATGGTAAGGTCTGCATCTACTATGGAACTAAATGATAAAAAGAATGAATGGGTGGATTGAAACCTTTTTAATAATTGTATATTTATTTTTATTTTGTTATATATGTGTAATATCATTAAAGCTACAAATGACTCACTGCAAGAGCACTTTTGAGCTTGTGACCAGCAATGAGAGGAAGGAGAAATTTAAAAAGTCAGCCTTTAGGACAAGAAGGGCTTCATATTCCTGTATTTCTTCGAACCAGGGTTGTCAGTCAATTCTAAAAGTTGAGATGTTGATGGCCATGATTGTGCGTGAAAAAAAGAGAAAAATCCTGTGTGCAACATGGCAATGCCCAGCCAGACACATGTTTGAAGACCATGGAATGTGTATCTGTAACTCTGTCAGCATACTGTCATTTGCAAATAAGGTGAGCCTTAGAGAAACACCTATTTATGGAACCCAAGAATACACTGATTGTACTTTTACAGAAAATAAGTATTTCCAAGAAACATCATAATGAAAGTCAGTTGTGTCCTGCATATGACTTTATTTTGAATCCACATATTAATCATGATTTTAAACTGCACTAATGCATCCTTATGGAAATTTGTCAATTCCTGACAGACTATTGCTACAAAGAAGAACTTGTTGAAGTGTACCCAAATAACCCTCTATTTAAATTGAATTGGGTTGAATAGTATTTTTGGCCTATCTATACAATGATTTTGGCCCTCTTCTTCTTTTCCTTGTAGATCTCTGATATTTAAGTCAAAGAACTGCTCTTCCCCATCTCTCTCTCTCTCTCTCTCTCTCTCTCTCTCTGACCACCAGCAACAAAAGCAAGCTAGAGTACCCTCAAGGAGGCCAAACCAACAACACATGGATGTTGCTGGTAGATAATTTGACTGTACTCCATTATAAATAAATAAAAACAAAATGTTTCTTTTAAAGGTTAATACTTGTATTCTTATTATAATTCAAACAACCGAATACAAAAATATTACAAACTATTCTATCTCTATTAAACTGTTATGAAACATTAGTATTTAATGACACACTAAAAATGATATCCCATAAAACAAATCAAGTAAAATAATACAATAATAATTTTATTAATTAAAATAATACAATAATTCTATCTTAATAATAACAAATGAGCCATTGACATTGTTGTACCTTAGAGTTAAAAACTAGAGAGAAACCTGTCTATGACTAATTATTTCTCTTGTTCTTTCATAGCTGTTCATAGAGGGCATTAATCTTACAAGATAGAACTAACGGTAAATATGCGAATCTTAGTATCTAAGTAGGATGCTAATACGACATCAGGAGATTATCCTTTCTTTTTCTTTATCCCCATAAGCTGAGAAAAGAATCTATTACAGTTTATTCATGACAAAAGATTTATTCTTCTGATTTCCTTGTTGCCGAGAAGAGAAATCAAATAAACAAGGGGTTAAAGGTTGCTCTGCTGAGTTAATGAGCTTTATCAGCCTGGAACAACTGAAGTAAAAGCGTTATGTTCAGTGCCGTGCTTAGCCACTTAGTAGACCCGTCACAGAATGTGCCTTGCGACCCCTTTTTCCCTAAAAAAGGCAAGTTGCCCACCTTCAAGATACCGGAGGCTTCGACTATTTATACATATATATACAAATATATATATTTTAATATAAATAAGGAGAAGTGGGGCATATTTACTTATATTTAAAAAAAAACAAAAAAAAACTATAAAATCACTTTAGATATCTTTCGCCGAGTCATTCTCAAAAGTTTTATCTCGGGAAAAAAAAAAATATATATATATAGAGAGAGAGAGAGAGAGCCAGGTCAGCAACGGTGGAGCATTGGTAAAAGCTCGGGCTCTGGAATTGTATTACGTGAGTTCAAATCCTAGTCAAAACCATTACATTCAGCTTTAGCTGCCTCTGGCAGATGGGGCGCGTTAACTCGGGAGAGCCGCTCATCTAGGTGAAGGCTAACACCGATTGTAAAATGCCCGGGTAAGAGCATGTAAAAATGGCCTTGTGTCAAACTTGGACTGGTGCTTACCAAGTAAATATAATATATATAGAGAGAGACATATGTAAAAAAATAGATGGATTGATAGATGTAAATTTCAAGTGTGATAATGATTTTTTAATTAATCCTAACAATCATTTTGGAAATTTTTTGCATTACAATCTGTAAAGCCAAGGAGCCTTGTGGTACCTAGGTAGCTTGAGGCCGCCCTGCAATTGCGGGGTCTGCGGGGGCCCTAAGCACGGCCTTGGTTATGTTGCAATGAAGATTTGAACTTGTGCATTATGATTTCAAAGTCTGTGTGAGGCTTTAGATTCATTGACTAAAACTATCTAAAAAGATAACATTTTGTTCCAAACTAAACATTAAACTGAATGGTTCTCAATGACAGTCTACATGGACCCATGGGAGTCAATCCCATATTTCTGGGGACCCACTGGCAAAACACGAGTCCACAGTGACATTTTGTATGGATATTGCAATTATAATAATTGCGATATAATTATTATTATCATTTATATGATATTAATATATTATCATTATAATTATTACTTATGTAGAATACTATATTTGTATAAAATAGTTTTCATTTGAATAAAGCTTATTTTTTAAATAGTTAAAAAGTTAAAACTTATATTATTGAAAAATAGAAAATTGTTCTTATGTCTAATAGCTATGAAGTAATCTACCAAGAAAGTAGGGAAAAGAAGTCCATGCGTAAAAAGAAAAGTTGAGAACCCCTGATAAACAAAAAAAAACTTTAATTTATTGCTGTTTTAAAAAGATGCTTCCATTAATTTTCTAAAGTGTATTTTGTTCTAAATTTTATAAAGTATAAAATGATTAAACAAATTTAAGAAAAATACTTAAGACGACTTTACAACAAAACCAGCAATGATAATAATAATAATAATTATAATAATAGCATAATATAGATAATAATATAAATGATTATAATGAATCTGTGTTCAAGAAAATCTAATAACAGTAATAATAATAATAGTAATAAACATAATAATTGTAATCAATTTAAATGTTTAAAATCTTTCTCAGCAGCCATTTTGATTATTGGAAATCTGAAATCCTCTTTAGAGTGGGTTTGAGAGGAGGAGCAGAATGAAGACAATAAGAGACAGGACATTTGGTTGGAGATAGGGACAGCTTATATTTTACTTATTTTCAAAGTGGCTAATATAATTCAAGTTCTTCAAGCTAAAAGAAATATATGAAATTGTGAGGGATTCCTTTTTGTTTTTGTTTTTTCGTTTTTAAATAAAAATGAAAAAGTAGTTATTTCATTCTCTTGAGAAATTCTTTCAAAACAATTCATATAATCAAATCTAATTAAGAATGAAGGAAATTTTGTTTCTTTATTTCATCTTGAAAGCTTTGCCTATGAACAACTCTTATCCTCTTTGTCATCCAAATACTCAACAGAAGGTTTGTTGTGTTCTAAATTGATTCAATCAAATTTACACACACCAACACACACATTAGTTTCATGACTAATGGGCAGCGACGGTAGAGCTCTGGAATCATATTACGCGAATTCAAATCCCAGTCAAAACCATTACATTCACTTTATCTGTCTCGGGCAGATGAGGCTCGTTAACTTGGGAGAGCAACTCATCTAGGTGAAGGGTAAAACTGAATTAAAAAATCCCAGTTATATAAAGCACGTAAAAATGGCCTTATGCCTAAATTGGTTTGGTGCTCTACCAAGTAAATATGATATTAGTATCATGACTAATGGGCAATGACGGAGCATTGGTAAAAGTTCGGGCTCTGGAATCGTATTACGTGAGTTCAAATCCCAGTCAAAACCATTACTTTGACTTTAGCTGCCTCAGGCAGATGGGGCTCGTTAACTTGGGAGAGCAACTCATCTAGGTGAAGGGTAAAACTGAATTAAAAAAGCCCAGGTATATAGAGCACGTGAAAATGGCCTTGTTCCTAACTTGGTTTGGTGCTTGGCCAAGTAAATATGATATTAGTATTGTGACTACTGAATATCATTAAATTACTTCGCCTATTGTATTTTTGGTACATTTTTGGTGAAAATGGCCTTGTGCCTAACTTGGTTTGGTGCTTGGCCAAGTAAATATGATATTAGTATTGTGACTACTGTATATCATTAAATTACTTTGCCTATTGTATTTTTGGTACTTTTATTTCATAAACTGCTCAATATCATTGAAAGAGTTAATAAATAATTAAGATGGTTTGGGTTGTTTTTTTTTCTCTAACCATTAAAAGCCTTTAGAGTTTTTTTTCTCTTTTATTATAGATATTTTTGTTATTTTTAATTATTTAGACTTTTTCTAATTTTTTTTTTGTATTACTTATTGGAATCTTATTTGGCAATTGAATCTACATGTTTGTGTTTGTCTACTAAAATTTTGTAATTTTCTTTTATTTTCATTGGTGTATGCTTTGATGTGGTCTTTAATTGAACTTTTGTTGTTCATTTAGTTTGTAAATCTTGAGGAGTGTGTTGCAGTTATATGACTGTTCTAATTTGTCTTTTCAAATTAAGAGAGAGATTCTAGTCTTGTGAATTTACATACTACATTAGTTCCAGTAAGTAGTGTTTTTAAATTATACTTATTTCTTATTAGCTTTTTAGTTTTAAATTTTATTTTACTTTTTTGGGGGTTTACTGGTTTTGTTTAGCTGTATAATGTTAATAATTGCCTCTTCATCAAATTCATGTTTATTATTATTGCGTTTTTTATAAGATATTGAAATTAGGTTATTTTTTTATTTTTTCATTTGTGCTATTTTGTTGTATGTTTATTAGATGTTGTTTTATTCATTTGTTGACTATTATGTCGTGAAAATTGTTAATTATTATTTGTTATTTTATAAGTTTTTTTCTAAAATATTATGATTTATGATGCCAACTCTGTTGAGTAGATTTTTATCTTGTTTTTTTCTGGATATTCACTCTATAAGTATGAGGTGTGTGTGTGTGTGTGTGTGTGTTTGTGTGTGTGTGTGTTTGTTTGGATTACTGGAGTGAGTCAGTATGTGTCAGAAGAGTCTTTTTTAAACTTTTTGTTAATGTTATGTTCTTGGTGGGAATTTTTAGATGTAGCTATTTTCTATGGTTTCTTTTCATATTTCTATTGATTTATATGTTCCGGTTGCTATAAAGATGTCATCAATATTTCTAACTTTTTCATTTTATAGTTAAAGGTTGTATTCTCTATTTGGGATACTATAGAGTTAACAAACCACACTGAAACTGATCCAGTTTCATTTAGAAATGTAATAGGTGATTTCTATCTCAGATACATCTATGGGAAAATAAAACAATACGAAAAATAAAACTGCATATTACAATTATTTGCTTTATGGATGTATGTTATTGTAGGTAGGTACAACTTGTTTTATATTTGTATCTTGTTAGAAGATTGTATTTCAAATTGACTAGCAGGTCTTAAATGGCATATTCATTATAGAGAGAAAATTTGTAAAAAAAAATCTGCTTTAAAAAATATTTTTACATACTTTTTGTAAATAATCATTTTAACTGTTCGTAGAAAAAACAAGCTTAACCCACTATAAAGGTTGCAACCTTCCATACTTTTGTATGTTGACATCTGATAAGTTTAGTTATAAAGGAATAAGACAATGGAGACAAAAACCCAGTGAAGTCTTTAAAAATCTAAAAATATGAACTATGTAGATTAATTTAAATTTTAATTTCTAAGCTAGAATACAATTTTTTAAATTTTTTTTTATTTTACTTTCTTAAATTTTTTACTTTTGTTTGTTTTGGTCTTAAAAATTTTTTTCTGATATATTTTTAACTTTACAATGAATAATAAAAAAAAAAATCTAAAATCATGCATTCCTTGAATTTAACAGTGGAAATCAACTGGTTTTGTAAATCTCTAGAATTTTGAAAAATTTCTTATAATAATTTTTCTGATATTTTTTGTTCTTTTTACTTTTTTTTTTTTTTAAATAATCTTCATTCTTCTTCTTTCGGTGCTGGTTCATTTGTTTTTCTCTGAAATTCTTCATATCTTTCGAGTAAATTATTGATTACCAAGGAAAATCTCAGAAATCGGTCAGCTCCAAGAGATCAAAGTGGCATCTTTTCCAAATGCATCTGACCCGATTCTAAATACCAAATAAACTCAAGACTACTTGGCTGTTTTTGTAAAAAAATAGTTGTATGTGCTCTTTATCTCTTTATAGGTGGCCATATTTTTAACTAATTAAGCTAAAGTTTTGTGAAGAAATAGATCATGTTCTAAAACACAAGAGAAACATTGTTAAACACTTAAACTCTAAATTTGACATAGCAAATTTATCAGGCTATAATGTCAATTTCAATTTTTACATTCATCTTTTTAAAAAAAAATGATACCATTGAAAAAATTATTGTATCCTTGAAAATATCAATCAATAATTAATTCATTCTATGGTTTAGATTTAACTCTATTTTTCTATGTTATAAAAAGGTAAGTTTATATAGTGTAACAATAATGCCTTTTGTTAGTTATTTAACATTTAGCCATTAAACTAATGAATCTTGTTTAAATTGAAGTTAACCGTGGATGTTGAAATTGACAAGCTAGCCTATAAACTTGATTATTATGGATCATGCCTTGCAGGCAACAATCCCTGGAAAAATAACTACACCAGCTAAAAGTATGATAGAATGGACCTTTTGGGGCTGTGCAATGGATTGTAGAAAAGGGAGCATTCATTTATGTATCCCATGGTGCTTGGGGTACAGGGAGGACTTTGGGTGTGGTTCCTGATAGAATATATGTATTGTAGGAAGGCCAAGAAGGGCTCAAGCAAATCAGGGGATTGTCACCCAAAAATAATGGCTCCTAATGTTCATCCGGCACCATAAAAAAAGGAGAGGCTAATCATCATCCTTGTCTATCAAGTTGCAGTTTTCTGGTTATGGTACAATAATAGTCTTTACTTTTTCTTTCTGGCAACATCTTAAAGGCTTTATTATTTTTTTAATTCATTTGGTTGTCTTTTCTATAATCTAATTACATTCCGTAACTTATTTCATTATTCCATCCATCAATGATTACACCTAGTGGTGAGATGGGCAGCAAAATTTGTTTTTTTTTGCTGTTTCCTTAACATACTTGTTTTTACGAGAAAGAGTCTTTAGCCAAATGCTCAACCCCCAACCTAGGGGACATTATTAGCTGCATTATAATTGAGTCTTTCTTAGTTGAAATGAATCAGGGATTGTAAAGAATATTAGGAAATTAATGACAGACAACAGAAACTTATTTTAGAATTCAAATGTCTTTTTATCATTAAGTTTTTTTGCTAAAATACCAAGAGAAGTATGACACTGCCTATTCAATAACAATTGGGGTAACATTGTTTTAAATTCTAAGTCCTACATTTTTTACTTTTTTAATTCTAACTAAACTAAAATGTGTCTTTTCATGGTCTGTAAGGAATTAGTATCAAATGACGAGACATTGCCTTCCTTCTTGAAGCTTGTTGTGGAGGCAGTGTGATCAATATGTAACAGGAATCGTAATACGTGAGTTCAAATCCCAGTCCATACCATTCTATTCACTTTAGCTACCTCGGGCAGATGGGGCTCGTTAACTCGGGAGAGCAACTATTTTAAAAATTCAATCATGAACATGGAACATGATTTTTGTTAAAACATAACCCCAGATAGGTATGCTGGGTCCTTCGGGGCCTATGGCGCAACGGATAGAGGTGTTTGGAGTCTCTTTGGTTCCAGATGATTTTCAGAAGATAGCGGTTTCAATTCCTACCCAAGTTGACCAAAGGGGTTTACTTAGTCGCAAAAACGTGGTTCGATAAACAACAACTATGGAAGGCAGTGATTACTGAGGATTTGGTGACGAGACCCAGAGACCTATATGGGGTTACAGTTAAAAAACACCTGTAGATGGCCTGAGGGAGACTAGGCCGAAACGTAGTGTAGAAACATCAAAAACCTACTAAGATAAGGACAAAAGTCCGAATAATAAAGTTAATTCCCTAATTAGGAAATCTTGAAATATATACCTGTCAACCCATCTCTCTTTCTGTCTATCTCTCTTTCTCTCGATATATATATTTGTATATGTATGTATATTTGGTCTTTGATCGAAGGAAGGCTCCAGTATGTTGGTGGGGGAACTTACATTTTTAGGAGAAAAGGGGCCGCAAGACGCATTCTGCGACGGGGCTGCAAGGAGACTAAGCACGGCACTGCATCCAATTTATTTTGAATTCAGGTAAGGCGTGAAATAAAAGGGATAAAATGCAGGGCCGTGTTTAGGCCTCCCCCCAAAAAAAAACACCGCAGTTGCGTGAGGGCTGCATGGTCCCTAGGAACCGCAAGGCCCTTCACTTTATCAGAGCTTTGCAAAAATTTCAAAAATGATTAATTAATAGGATTCACTAGAAAATCATTATCACACTAATATGTTGAAATATACATATATCAACCTATATCTCTACATGTCTCTATACGTATGAATATATACAGGGCCGTGGTTAGCGCCCCTGCAGACCCCGCAATAACAACGCCATCTGGCCGCTTATTGAATTTTTTCAATGTTTAAATTCATTTGCTCAAGAAACGATGAGGTTTTAGAAAAAATATTCTGTGTTTTTATTTTCAATGTTATTTAACAACTTTCTCTACATAGACAATGTCGTGATTTCAAAATGGACCTACCCTAATATATAGACTTTGATCGAAGTATTCAGTATGTGGAGGGGAGTGCAAGTTGCATTTTTAGCGTAAAGGGGCTGCAGGGCGCATTGTGTGGTGGCCGCTATGTGGCTAAGCACGGCACTGATGAAATGTTAACCTTGAAATAACAATTTAACTTTAAGTATTTCGTGGTTCAACGATCAAAGTTTTATGTGTTTGCGTCGTTAAGGCAAAAAACTTAACTGTCTGTACATAGGTTATTTTCTCATAAAAATAAACTTTAATGTCGCTTCATTGATTGGTCACGGCTATTTGAAAAGCAGTTGAAATTCTAAAGCCTAACAATAAAAGAAAATAATAATGCGGAAATTAATGGATTAGAATTTGTGCCCGGCATTGAACAAGCGTGGATCTTGATATGTCATTAGGTGAGAAAAATTCTATCAAAGAAGAATGATGAGTGGGAGAAGAGGAAGAGTAAGAAGAAGGGGGAAAAAGAAGAGGAGGAATAAAAAAAAAAAGAAGAGGAAGAATAAGATGAGGAAGAAGGACAAAAATAAGAAAAAAAGGAAGACGAAGAAGAAGAAAGAGAAGAGGAGGAAGGAGAAGAAAGAAAAGAAGAAGAAGGAGGACAAAAAGAAGAAAAAAAGGAAGAAGATGAAAGACATGAGGAATAGAGAAAAGAGGGAGAAGGGCAAGAAGAAGAAAAAAGGAGGAAGAAGAAAAAGAAAAGAGGAAGAAAAAGAGAAAGAAGAAGGAGGGTTACAAATATTATTTTTTTCTTTTCTGAATTATTAATTTCATTCTTTCTTTCCTTTTTTTCTTTCTTTCTTTCTTTTTTTTTCTTTTTTTCTTTCTTTTCTTTTCTCTATCTCTCTTTCTTTCCTCTTTTTCTTTCATTTCTTCTTTCGGACTCTTTCTTTTCTTCTTCATATCCTTCTTTCTTTCTTTCCTTTTTTCTTTTTTCTTTCTCTCTTTCTTTTCTTCTTCCTATCTCTATTTCTTTCCTTCTTTCCTTTCTTTTCTTTCTTTCTTTCCTTTCTTTTCTTTCTTTCTTTCTATCTCAGTCTTTTGTACTCCGGCTTTTTTCATTTTCAGTTTTTTCTTTCGTTCATTCTCTCCCCTTATTTACTCGTTACTTCATCCGCAAATAAAAGTGCACGTCACTTCAGGTCATAAGGGAAAAATAGACACGCACACGCTTCCTATTACTCACTACCCCGTACAGACGCGCACACGCTCAAACACACGCGCAGTGCATCATGTGTGTGTGCACGCACATGCATGAGCGCCTGAGTATGTATGCAATATGTCTGTGTGTGTGTGTGTGTGTGTGTCTGTGTGTGTGTCTGTGTGTGGGGAGCGATCCGAAAGAAGATCCTGTGTCAATACTTCAGATCTCTGCCCGGGCACGTCTAACATCTTCCCTGTTCCTATGTCATTCCGGTATACCCCATCATCACCCTAACCCAGCTACTCTCTCTCTCTCTCTCTCTCTATTTTTCTATCTATCTTTCAATCTATTAGTCTCTATCTATTCATCTATCTATCTTTATGTCTTTTCACACACGTACAGACACACACTCTCTCTCTCTCTCTCTCTCTCTCTCTATATATATATATATATATATATATATTTATCTCTTTTCACA
>JAUZSX010300544.1:0-13139 GCA_034780655.1 Idiosepius hallami | reverse complement strand
AGGTCGACCTGACGAACGCATAGCGTGAAACTGGCAGTTGTCGATCCCCGTTGACTCCGTGTCTACACTTAACTAATATACACGCTCTATCACTGTTATTGAACACTCTAACTATAATTTTAAGCAACTTTATCACCTAGAATAATATATATATATATATATATATATATATATATATATTTATATAGATATAGACTAGGAGTTTTGTCTGGCTTTGCCAGGGCGCTGGGTACACGCCACTAAGGTAATTAAGGAAGCCTGATGTATAAGAGAGAAAGTAGTTAATACATTTTTATAGTCATTTCTAATGTTCTTTTTTTTCACGCCTAATAATTTTTTGTACTAAACTAATTTCAAATGATTTCTTATACTTTTTATAGTAAATCCATTTCTAACGCTTTTTAATGCTAAATTCATTACTAATACTTTTTTATTACTAAATTTATTTCTAATGATTTTTTAAATTAAAATCGATACCTAATAATTTTTTTATACTAAATCAATTCCCAATGCTTTTAAATACTAAATTGATTTCTAATGCTTTTTTTATACTAAATTCATTTTTAATTTCCTTTTTATACTAAGTTCATTTCTTATGATTTTTATACTAAATTTTTTTTTAATTAAAATCTATACCTAACTATATTTTAATCTAAATTATTTTCTATTGATTTCTGATACTGAATTCATTTTTAATGTTTTTATTGTACTAAATTCATTTTTAATGCTTATACTGTGCCAGACTTATCTAATTTGGTAAATGTCTGTTACTTGTATAACCTTGTTTGATGACTGCATAGAATTCTCGTTGCTTATTATTTCATTGCCAACAACATGCAGCTGAAACTCCGCCGAGAATAAATATTTGCGTAAACCCCAAATTACTAAATGAACCCCATCGGTCGCTTGTTCTGGATTAAAGCCCTTTGTCCTCTCTTATATAATTTCTGATCTCAATTATTATAGACCAATAACAATATCCCATTGAAACCTTAATTATAAAGTTGATATTGTAGCAGTAATAGACCACGAGATAATAGTTTAGACGGATTATTGTAAATATATTTAATATATGTTATGGCTTAAGCAAATGTGTCCAGTATTTATTATTAGTAAATAAATAGATTTACCGAAAGCAAGTACGTAGCGTACTGGTAAGAGCTTAAACTTTTAAATATAGTATTTTGATTTCAATCCTTGTTGTTCCTCTCTATTTATTTTATGGCATATACTCAAGGAACACTATATTCCTTGTGATTCCAATTTGCACATATGCACACATACACGGCTCTCTCATTTTCTATTAAAATTTAAAATTAAAATTATTTAAACCACCAAAATCAAAATCATCCTGAATACCATATAACAGAATTTGTGACTACATAAATCTTCCTTCACCAAACAAAGAAAAAAAAACAACCAGCTTAACAAATCAAATAAGTCAAAACAACAAGAAAAATGATATTAAACCAATAAACAAACGAGCCCCATCTGCCCGAAGCTGTTAAAGGTAAGATGCAATGGTTTGAACTCAGATTAGAACTCAAGTAATTCAATTCCATAGTCCGATCTTTGGACAATGCACCATATCGCTGCCAAATGTATAGTACTGCTTTCCTATGTATCAAACTTTCTAAACTTCCTTAGTAAAAAGTCCCCAACGTCCAGACAAAGCCGGGCCAAGCCGGAGCAAGGCTTGGCTATACTTCTAGTAAACCAAAAAGCTTCAAACAATATTTGCCAAAAAATGTTTAGATTGACTTTATGTCAAAGAGAAAATATTAGAAAGTAAATATAAATAGATTCAAAGATTAAAAAACTAATTTATTTGTTGGAAAATTGTTCTTATTTTATTCGTTTCTCGTTTCATTTGGTTTCTGTCTCCGCTTATGTCTTTTCATTAAAATATCGATTTCTTTCTCTTTTTAAAAATCTGTTACTGTAAAAATATTGAAATGTAAATATGAAAAGTTTCACAAAGCTTTCTTAAGAATCGTTAGTATGTGATTTTAAATGATTAAATAGAATCAACTTTATTGATGACTCAGATACGAACATATCGGCTGATTTAAAAACTTCAACACGTTTTAACGATAAAATTGTTTGTATTTTCCAAATATGACAAATTTATCAACGTCATTCTAAAATCAGCTGATTTCTCTGTGACACGATTCATGTCAATATTATATTAACAACAAAATATGTAATGAAGAAGAGATGCTCATCTAAATGATCCTGAGATGAGTCAATACAGATATGTCTGCCATCAATGTCATAACACAGAGATTCCACAGAAATCGCATATAGACACAAGCAAATAGAGAGGAAGAGAAAATAGACTAAGAACTATTATGATATTTACTTGGTGAGCACCCCCAAGTTTGACACAATGCCATTTTTACGTGCTCTTACTCGGGCTTTATATATTAGGTGTTACCCTTCACCTAGATGAACTGCTCTCCCGAGCTAACGAGCCCCATCTGCCCGAGGCTGCTAAAGTGAAAGTAATGGTTTTGACTGGGATTTGAACTCGCGTAACACGATCTCATAGCCCAAGCTTCTACCAATGCTCCACCGTCGCTGACCACAAAAACCAGTGGTTTTCAAACTTTTTTTGCGAGCTTCCCCTTCACCGCTTGCTGAAAATGCCAGCACCCCCCTCTTCCAACAAGCACCATAATGACGGTATATCTAGGAGAATATATGGTGGAAGTATACAGGCAGAAATGTCTAGTTGCAGCGACTGGGGAATGCTTAATTGAATCGTCTTGTTTTTCCAGCCTTTCTACCAATACCAATCAATCATTTTACTGTAATTTCTCTAAGCTCCCCTTCACAATTTTATCACCCCTTCATCTGACTAATTACTCACCTACGCCCCCTCTGAAAGTTCATATCACCCTCATGGGGCAATAGAGTCCACTTTGAAAACCACTGATTTAAACAAAGACTAGATTTTTTTTTAACATGGCCACTTCTCTATAAAACATAAATATGAACATAATGATGGCAAGTATTAGCATATTTATATCATATTTTAACATCAATAGTTATGACTTGATATCAAATAACTATTAGTTTTTTTTCTTTTACAGGACATTGAATACTTACGTGCCAATTATAATATTGAAGATTACATTTATTTTAATCATCATCAAAGGAATGAACATGCTCATCTTTATCATTTTGCATTGAATCCAGCATTCAAATATCTTACAAAACATTTTATAAAGGTTATTAATGATGTTTTTATAATTTTTCTATTTTCTTAAATTTATAACTCTTAATTTTTACAAATATGATACAACATTGATAAATTCAGTAATTGTATATGAAATTTGGGGCTTCTGTAAGTAGAAAAGTTTGATTTTGTTATGAACCAACAATGATAGAATAAATTCGACTACTGGATAAAACATAAAGTGTTTAATACAAGCGTAAAGAAAGAAGTGGTACAAACAGTCGTATCTTTGACCAGTCATACAGAAAGTAGCAGATCGTCCAGATCATCATGTGATGTCTCTTGCTGAGTGTCTAACTCACTGGAATATATATTTACTTGATTGAGCACAAGCCAAAGTTAGGCACAAGGCCATTTTTATGTACTCTATATACCTGAGCTTTTTGCTTTCAGTGTTGGCCTTCATCTAGATGAGTTGTTCTTCCAAGTCGAGTCCCATCTACCCGGGGCAGCTGAAGGGGAATATAATGGTTTTGACTGGGGTTTGAACTAGGGTAATACAATTCCATAGTTTGAGCTCTTACCAATGCTCCACCGTCGCTGCCTCACTGGAATGTATTGTGACCAACAATTCTTTTATGGGGGATGCCAGGTGTCCACACAACAGATTTTCATTCCTGAATGCCAGTTTGACTATAATTTAAAACAAAGATTGAAAAGAGAGTCAAGAAAAACAAATTCTTATCCATTTTTTTCTCTTCTATTTCTTTTTTAAAGGAGATTCTTCGTCAAGGGCGTAAAACTTGTTTATATTATCCTTTGTTTCCTCCATATACAAAACCTGAGGTAAGTATAAGAGAATCATTTTATAGTTGCTCATACACACAAGCACCAACATACACACATTCACTTGTAAAACATAAACAGAGTCACACGCTTACATACAAATATATTTTGTCTGGGGAAGTCCATGTGGTGCAGTTCTTAAGTACTTGATATTTGGAATAATAGAATATGAGTTTAAGTCTCAGTCATTCTGTTACACCTGTGCCATCCTTTAAGGCTTGTCAGTATAACTCTAAAAATAACAAGTACCTTACCTTTAATTAGAATATACATTCATATATATATATATCTATATAGATATATATATGTAGTGATATATATTCCAAATTATGTATAATTGTCTCTCAATCTATTTCTCTCTTTCTCTATCTATGACACAATAAGTAATTAAAATTTAATTAATATAAAAATAGTTAATTAATAAAAAGGAAATAACTTCCATAAAATATTATAAATTATTAAAATGAGCGTGTATATTAGTTAAGCGTAGACACGGAGTCAACAGCCTTTCTTGCCTGTGCAGTCATCATGCAGGCGAGAACCTAGCAGTCATCGAAAGCCGTTGACTCTGTGTCTACATTTAACTAATATATATATATATATGTGTGTGTGTGTGTGTGTGTGTGTGTGTGTGTAAAAAGAAAATATATTTTCAGACAATATTATAAAAGATGAGACACACAGGAACGCAATTTTATTTATTCCTAAACATATCTTTCGCTTTTATCAGGCATTATCAGCAGAAAATTACAAGAGAAAAGTAAAACAAACATTATTATTCTTTATTTTAATTTATTTATAGATAATTTCAATAAATAATTTTGCTTATTTGCATATAGATCTATTTTATTCTTCTTATAATTATAAGTGATTAGTACAGATAATTTCTAATAATAATGAAATAGATCTAATTCATACAACCCCTGCCAAACAACACCTACAAGTGTAATAACAACCAAACCAAGAATTGTTTTTTCTATTACAACAGAAAAAACAACAGTGTTAAAAACTTGCCCACCAGGAACAACACTATTTACAATGAAATCAAATATGCAAATTTCAAAAATATTTATATATATATAAAACCTTTTTTTTGATTTGAGGTTGTTGGAAAGCACTCTCTTATTAACTCATTAAGAGAAATGGTGCCAGTATCATCAAGACGACAGATCCAGTATCCTTTAAATCTTGGAATAAATGCCCCTTCCAGTAGAATTATGAAAAAAGTACACCCTTTTGCTTTATGCCATATAAATCGAAAATTAACTCTTGAACCCAAGGCAAGTTTGTTTTTGTTTTTGTTTTTTTCCCATTTAAATCTAAATTCAAATTTGCAATTTCATAATTGCTCATAACGTTTTAACGTTTTGACTTATAATATGAAACCAAACTTTTCTCCATAAAGGTTTTTTTCATAAATATCTGTAACATTTTCGGTGTTGTTGAATAATAAGGAAAATACCTTTGTTGAATAATAAGGAAAATTAACCTTTAAAAGAAATACTTTATTTTATTCATCTTACATATTACAAGTACCATGTTTGGGACTAGCAAAATTGTCTCCTGGCAATAGACATCTTTAGTAGGGGAGAGAGAAGTAGTAGGAAAGAGAGTGAGAAGTGGATTCGGGTATAGCAGTTCTTTGGTTAAAGGATGGGTCATCCAACTTAGAGAGAAGAAGAGAGTCAAGCAGATAATGTCTTGCATGAGTAGTATTATTTTTGACCTAGAGCTCATTTGAGTTTAAACTTACAGATCTTTTTTTCATAAAGATCATGTTGAACAAAACATGCAAAAGAAATTGTGATTAGTCTACGCATAGAATGCACACATTTGATGTATTCCTACATAATAAGGAAGGTAAATACACAAAAATGCTCCTATGTAAATCTTGGGGGGCCTCACGTAGAGTGCCTCAAGGAATAAGGTGTAATGCAGATCACTCAGGTTGGTGGTAGAATACTCCCTGTAGATGTCCCCGTAGATCTCCCCCAAAGCAGTCAGTATAGCTGCTTATATTAGGAGCGGGCGAGTCCACTATTTAGGTGAGACCAGGCCTCACAACAGTAAATCAATTCACAATAAAGCAAAGCAGAGAGCAGACTTTGATTTGCAACAGTGTGTAGGCACTCAGACTTTGCAATAGTTATACGCAAGTTCCAATCCTAGTTGCCCCATCATGTTCTGATTCAGATTAATACCCTTGGAGAAGGTATGAATCTCCATACCCTTAAATCTGGTTTTGGTAATTAAAAAATAGTATTTTTGTATCGATGAAAATTTTTTTTCCAAAAATGATTGTTTCGGCATTAAATGACCAAATTGTACATGTTAAAACTAGAATTCAAATACTATTGTAGAAATGTAACCAAGGCACATTTACATGAGTTCTATAAAACTTTAATGTCTTTTAAAACAAAAATATAGAAAACAGAAAAAGGAGAAAATGTTGGACAAAACTCAGTGATTAATGGGTGCAATATATACCTTAGCTGAGAGAGAAAAAACATTTTGGATAAAATATTTCAAGTTACAAGTAAAGCATGTGTGGTCTCTTTAATAAAATTTAGAAAGATTCTAGGTTATTAATGTGGGAAGATTGATTGCCAATTGGATATGTTGACAAAAGAAAAGATTAACAATGAACATTTTCATAAGATTATTTATTATTTCTAAACATTATTATAAAATAAGAAAGCAATTTATCTAAATTTATTTGACAGGTCACCATTAATGCCCGTATTGTTGTTGTTGGAGCATCGACTGTTGGTTTAGCCTTTTTGGAAACTTTGACTTATTGGTAAGTTAAAACACATCCACTCAATTTTTTATTTCATTTGGAAAATTTACAATTTGTATTCTATTTTCCATCTCGCTGGTACATATGATGGAATTTAGAATCTATGAGGCCTGCCTAAAAAGAATCTGACCTTAGGCCAGAAAAAAATATTTCCTATTATTGACAGGATTTGGACCCTAATTCCCTTAAAAGTAGGCCCTTTGTGCTTGCCCACACCTAGCCCACTGATCCTTCAACTGCTAGAAACACCTTTGGAAATATTCTTTTGGAATGGTGTTCATCTCTGCCATCATGTTCCACTTCTCTTCTCTACTCTCAAAACTGGATCCTTTCATTAATATCTTCAATTTTGGAAACAACCAGAAGTCACAAGGAGCCATGTCTGGAGAGTAGGGAGTTTAGTAAACTACTGGAATTCCATGTTTGGCCAAGAAATGACGGGTCAAATGGGATGAGTGTGCAGGGGCGTTGGAAAAATAAAGGTCAGATACTTTTTAGACAAAAATGAATTTTTGTGTAGAGTGGCATCATGCGATCATGAAATAAAGGTCAAATTTTAAAGACAGGCTTTGTATTCTATATAATAAAGTTATTTATCAATGACAGGCCTGTTATAATGAAGGCCATTATGTGTTTATTTATTAATTCAATTATTTATATAATTATCATGCTCAGAAGATTAAAAGCAAAAACCACATTGAGACTTGGATTCCAGACTTTCAGAGAACCTTTATTATTTTTATCTTAAAATTCTGATGCTCTACTAACTGAGCTATTATGGCTATACAGAATTTTCTGCTTTTAATCATTAAAAGCTGGGCATACAAACTTGATTTTTGATAACTGAATAGAATAATAATTCAAAATCATTTTGTTAATTCATGTATAAAATTTGGTTTGAAATGAATTATCTTGTAGAAAAAATGCAATATTTAGTGATAAAATATATTAAATTATTTGAAAATCCATTATTTTTAGACACATTATTTCTAAACACTAGATTAAATTAGTTTGTTTTGTGGATTAATGTATAAAACTTAGTTTGAAATGAATTATATGTGAAAAAAAAAAGAATGTAATGTTCAAAAGTAAAATTTATTTAATTTATTTTTACACTTGTTATCTTTAATGGGCATTGCAATTAAATGAGTTAAGTTGATGAATTAAAATGTTTAGTTTTGTATTTGAAAAAAAAACTAATCTTAGTCTGTTCAGTTCACCTAATTAATCTCTAAAAAATTATTCTGATCATAAATCTGTAATTTGGAATTATCTTCTTCGTTAAGAAATAATCATATCAGTTAACATATTATGAATGGATCCTTACTTCATACGATTTTTATATTTTATAGAAAATCTTTTGGTTACATTTAGAACCTTGTTCTATTTTTCAGTCCTCATCTTAACTTCAATAATCTGACTTTAGTATCAACTCATGGATTACCTGGAGAGATCCGTCCAAACTCATTACAAGAAAGGATGATGGCTACCAAGTGAGTTCCATTTTGATCCAGTTGACAATCAACCCACCCACACTAATAACCTAGAATCTTTTGTATCACCTAATGCCTATTGAACCCAAACTAAACCACCTGTGACAATTGGGGATCAATAGTTATTGATATATACTAATATACATATATACTATTATTTGTGTAATGAACTTTGCATTTTGATAGGTTAGATAGTACAGTTAAATCTAGTACATAGTGTTTTGTTTTGTATTTTAGATAATTGGATATTAGTTATAATAGGTTGTGGAGTTAAAGGTCAATATCACTTAAGATTTTTCATTCCGTGGTTGACACTTAAGGTAGAAAAAAACAAAATTGACAAATGAATGCCAAAATTCCCCTGGAAGTTTTACAATTTTTTTCCTTGAGAACAGATGTTGCACATTTGTGATAATTTGATTATAACATCAAAATCTTTAATAAAACGATCACTGTTGAGATTTAATATTTTTATTTCACAGTAAATTAAAAACTGAATTTCAATTTGTCAGATTTTGGAACAAAGCAGACAAAGATTTCAGCCTCCAATTTTTGGATTAAGATTGAAATAACAAAATAAATAAATTTTACTTGGGGAAATGTTATGCAAAAATGTCTAAGGATTTTACGCAATCTTTTCCAACTTTATTATAGGACATTAAAAGTGATTTTTTGGTGACAAAATGACTTATTATCGATTAACACCTGTTGATCTTTATTTTGATAGGTTAGATATTACATTAATTTGCACAAGCAATTGTTTTTTATGAACTAATTGTAAAATAGATTTAAATGACTTCAATATTCTTTTGCAGCTTCTGTTATCAGTCAATTGATCATGCAAAAATTGCTCTTAGAACATGGGTAAATGTTGTGTCTGGTCAAATGACAGGAATAAATCGGTAAGGCATTTAATTATTATGCTATTCTTAACTTTTCATTGTAAGAAATAAGAAATTAGATAAAAGTTAATCAAAATTTATTCAATAGATGTTTTACCATCAATTTACACACAGAAGGTCAATAAAAAGTTACTGTAAAACCAATCAAATCAATCAGACAAAACTTTTTCTAATTATTACTGTTGTGACACACACATTCACTATTATTATTATTATTATTTTTATTATTAAGTCCACTTTTTGTAGATTGGATAGATTTATTTAACTATTACATAAGCTTAACAGGATTGTTTGACAAAAATATTTACCAAACATTTCTTAGATTTTTAGCGCCAGTCAAGCCATAAATTTAGCTTTAAAAATCATCTTTGATTGATTATTTGAATTATTACAATATCTTTTATCTGAAATATCTACACTGACATTCTTAATTTGGATTATTTTTTCTCCTCTTTTTCTAAAACATTTTTTGTTTCAAATTAATTCAAAATTTGAGATTTTTGGTACTTAAAGTATCCTTAAGTATAACACACGATATAGAAATTCATGTTATGTGAATGCGATTGTCATGTTTGATTGGGTTTTATATCTGCTTTCGAAGCTCATGGAGCTCTTCAGACAAAGAAACTACATCAGTTATTTAAAAAATGATTCTGACCACTATAATTTGCATATGTATGGTACTGCCTTTCTATTCAATAGACTCCGTTAACTACCTTAGAGAAAAGCATTAGAAATGAATTTACTATTAAAAAAAAAGCTTCAGAAATAAATTTAGTATAAAAATCATTAGAAATAGGTTTAGTACAAAAAAATTGATCAGAAATCAATTTAGTAAAAAAAAAAAAAGAAAAAAAAAGAGAATTAACTGTTTTTCTAAATCAAAGGATTTCCTCGTGGCATGTTCCTTGGTGCTGGGCAAAGCCAAACAATACTTGTAGTATTATATAAATACTTAAACAGTACCAAATACTTTAATAGCTATTTAGATTACTTCAAGTGTTTCAACATAAAAAATGAATTTTTTGTTCTAACTTTTTTTTTTTTTTTTTAATTTTTAAGAAAAGAAAAACGAATTGTGATTGATTATGAATCTTTACTTCCTTATGATCATTTGGTCATCTGCACTGGTCTACAATATGTCATTCCAACACCCGATCCAAATGAAACTAGTGGACCGGTACCAGAGAATGTATATGTCATTAATGATTGTTATGAAGCTAATAATGTGTCAAACTGGCTAAAAGAAAAAGTCAGGTCTTTTTTTGGTAGGTTTTTCTAATTGAAACTTCTTTCTTGATCTTTCAATTCATTTTATTGCTTTTGATTCTAACGTTCATTAATTTGATCCAATCATTCTGTTTTGTTGTTTTCTAAACAAAACGTCTGTTTCACATGTCTTATAATCTTATTCCTTGTGAATTCATATTTAACAAATTTCTTAAAGTCAATTGCTTAACAGTAAATTCCTTGAAATTAATTGATTGAAAAATTGTTTCCCAATTACTTTAGAATCATATTGCTTTAAAATATTGTTAAGAATATCGGTTTTAAAAAAGTTATTTTTAGGATGAAAATTAGAGTTAGGATTTTAAGATGAGAGCTAGGATTTGGGGTAGGAACTTAGTGATAGGGTTTATGTTAGGATTTTAGATTCATGTTATTTAGGGTCATGTTTAATGTTAAGTTTTAATGTTAATTCCATCTTCATTATTTAATACTCCCTTAACAGTTTCATAATAATAATAACCTTCATACCCAAACAAAATATAACATACTTTCTAGGAAATTATAGAGAAGACTTGATAAAACCTACACTCGTCTTTTGATGATAGCGCAAAATATCTCTTGGCAAATACATCCATCAATCTCAGATATCTACGGCAATCTGGCCCATGTCTCTATACTTATGATATCTTTCAGAGTGCAGCTTGCTGGCCATTGCTACTGTGCTAAAACTGAGGTAGTCTCATTTCTTCTCCTATGGAAACCACATTCTGATAATCCGAGAGCTAGAAAACTGTCATTTCATGATGTCATCTCCAGAGATGTAGGTATCAGAGGTGAGGATGCAGGGATTGATTACTTTGGCGGGAGTTAGTGAAGTGCATAACAGTGACTACAGTCAACAAATGATGATAATATTAAGGGTGTTGATATAGAGCAATACCAAAAATCCATCTATAATTATCTGCTTTACATTTGACTTCATATTTAAATCTCATTGTAAATATATATGACCTCTTAAATTGGATTTTTTTTATTTAGATAATGTTATTATCTATGGTGAAACTATAGATGCTTACTGTTGCATCCAAATATTGCTTGATCTGCAGTTAGATGCTGACCATATAATGTTCATTCATCCTCCTTCAACTACTCCGGTAAGAATTTGAAGATTTGATATTAAGTCATTTTTCTCATTTTGAATTCATATATTTTTCTATTTTCAAAATAAAAAAGCTTTTGTAAAGACCTGGAAAATAAAGAGTATAGCGAACGGTTAATTGAAAGTAGCAAAATCATCTTTGGTTTACGTTTAGCACGTTGGCTCCAAGTCCGGTAAGAGGGGGAGAGTCTTTTCTGTTGTCTTTTTGTAGTTCGGTTGTCAAAGCGACACATGTCTTAAAGTGGTTGATTGGAAGGTGCGCAGACTAGAGGTGGGAAGGACAAATTTAGGCATTGCATCTTGATAGAATAAAGTGTTAACATCCGGTTTGAACACCATAACTCCCAACCTAGTGTATCTCACAAACAAATCTACACTGGTGTTATCATCTTTTCTACTTTAAAGTTAATCTATCCAGAAACTTTTTAATACTAAAAACATTATGTTAAAATCATATCACAGTTTGTTTTTGTGATTGACATAATAATATAATTCTGAATTTCTTAAAAGATTCTTATTTTTTATTGTAGATAAAAAAAGTGTTTCCAAATTCAGTTGTGGAATCAGCAGTTTTGGAAAGCCTCAAAGATGCAGGAGTAAAAATACTTGACAATTATCTTTTTAAATATTGGGGTGAGAAAAATGAGGCAAATATTTCAAAAGCCTTTTTTGAAACTCCAGATGGAATTGTGGGTATGGAATTTGAGGTAAAGAATAAAATTTGTTTTATTTGTTTTTAGTGTTAAATAATTATTTACCAAGTACAGTATGAGCTAGATAGAAATTTGGGTATCAATTTTATTGCGGACTTTTATTCTCATTTTGGTAGTTTTTTTATGATATCTTTTCACTGTGTTTTGGCAAACTTCATCTCAAGCCATCTTCAGGTGATTAAGTGCAACATTGGATAGGAATACTGAGTCTTGTGACCATATCTCTAGTAATCACAGCATTTCATATTCAAACCATGATTTTTACCAAGTAAACCTCTGTCAAGGTTGATCAACTTAAGACAGCTTGATGTGAAGCTGGCTGAAAGGTAGTGAGAAAAACATCACAAAAAATTACAAAGGACAAAAGATTGCAATAAAGTTAATACCAAGATTATGAAACCTCAAAAATAGAAATACATATAAAAATTTGTTTTATTTATTCTTAGATTAAAGTAATTAATTACCTAGTTAGATCAAAAGGTGCAATTTGATACCAAGTCATATTTATATGCTTAATGACAGATAAAGAATAACTTTTGTAACTCCTTTAAATCATCATGGGAAAAATATATTTCTTTAAGCTCATATTGTATATCAATCTATTGACAATTTCCCTCATTCTTATCATTGTTACCTTCTCAACTTTAAATAACAAAAACTTTAATAACCCTTTAATCATAAATGTACTAGAAAGAATCACCTCTCTCACCCAAAATACCGACATTGTATTTTGCTGGATTCCAAGCCACACAGGACTCAAAGGCAACGAAAAAGCCGATACAGCTGCCAAAAAATCACTAAAAATGAATCCCAGC
>JAUZSX010300533.1:0-13140 GCA_034780655.1 Idiosepius hallami | reverse complement strand
TTAACACTAGAGGATCTAAATCAATATTTATCTAAAAAGCAGCAGCATATAAATGGAGGCTTGTTATTTATTTATTTTAAATGAAGTAATGAGTTTATTATATTAATGAAAATTTATTCTAAAAGAAAAAAATCAATCATAAAAATTCTTGAATTATTTTAATTTTTTTCTTCATTGCGATTGAGTTTGGGAAAACGATTCTTGTTTTTTTTTTTTTCTGAAGTTTAATATTCAAGGTAAACTATTATTTAAAGAGCATGTAATTGCCAAATTCTAGATATTTAGATTCACTACTTGATAGGAAAGGCGAAACAAACACACACATATACGTACAAATGTACCGATACATGTACACATGTGTGCGCCTATCAAATGTGAATAAGGTCAAGAAGATTGTTAAAGAAACTGTTATACAAACAAAAGAGATAAGCAGTCTTTACGATAAAAGGTCAAATATATTCAGTCAATTTCTTTTTATATTATTTAATCATATTATTGTAAAATTAGAATTAAAACAATTCATTTTCGCATCTGAAGCGCTTTTTGTCCCTGACCTCTCTGTCACCACTTGGAAATTGACGAACCCATCTTCGAACTGAAATCAACTGCTTGAGCGTGGTAAACGTTCCACTGACACCTATCAATGTTGAAAGGTTCTATTTTTTCTCCATGGAAGAATTAAATAACGCATCTCTGGTTTTGACGCACGCCAATGAGAGGAGTTGCTTTCTCAGAGTCTCGCATCAGAGAGGAAACATTCAAGTCATGAATGCCTAAGTTCATTCATAACAATTTCTTCCATGAGTCTGAATTTACTTTGAAAATATTTGGTTTACAGACTTGAAATTTGATACATGGGGTATGTATCAAATTTCAAGTCTGTAAACCAAATATTTGCAAAGAACTAAGTAGAAAGTTCTACTGACACACACACAAGGTCAGTTCTAAATTATATACATGTGTCGATCTATATTCTGATACAAACACATAATTATACACGAATATATTTAAGGGAGAGACAAAGGTTTCAAAAATAAATTGTTCATAAAAATCAAAAAAAAAATTATATATCTTTTTATTGTGTTTATTTATTTATCTTAAAAAACCCTCAAATCTCATATTAACGAAATATTCCATAAAATTTTCAATCTGTCTTGCATTTCGTGTCTTCTGAACATTTCTATTCGAGCTTAGAGCACCCTGATAACCCAGCAATTATGGGAGTGGGTGCAAGTTTTCAACGGGTCACAAGGGTTCTTGGTTTTGCAAATCTATTATAATAAAATAAATTAACAAAAAATTATTAGGATTATGAGGAAAACTATTATCATATTTCCATGGTAAAATATTCACCTCTTAAAATATACATGTTATTTTGTTAATGATATCTTTTTCAGAAATTTCAGGGTCGTTCGACATGGCTCAGTGGATAGTCAATCGGGCTTCGGAACCATAGTACGTGGGTTAGAGTCCACGTTGTTCTGTCTACGTTAACATGTAGACTAATATCCTTGAGAAAGGTATGAATCTCCATTCCCCCCCAGCTATGGATTAAATATTTTTTTTAATACAAAAGTTGCATTATATGTGTATATAAAATGTTTATCTAAAGTAGTTGTTATCGGCATTAAAATGACCTAAAAAGGTTGATATGTCGTTAAACACAAACAGAGATTTCAGTATGTTGGCGGGTAGGGTGGAGGGTAAAGTTACATTTTTCGCCGCAAAGTACATTCTAAAAGAAGGTGCAACGGTTTTAAGCAAAACAATAGCGGCACTGGCCGGATTCATAAGCTATTGATAACTTTTCCTTTCAGACAGTATTGGCAATCAAAATAGAAGAAAATGTCAGATTCGAAAAGTGATGCTTTTTTCTTTAGAAAAGACAAAAATACTCTGAAGGGAAGAAGAAAGAGAAGAAGAAAGAGAAGAAAGGGAAGAAGAAAGAGAAGAGAAAGAGAAAGCAATTCGGAAAAGCAACAAAAATAAAAACAGTGGAATTTCAAGCAGAGAAATAAAAAGCTCACTTATTATCAGCTTATAATAGAGAGAATTAAAAGACATTTGAAATTTTCTTTTCGAAATAGGAATTCTATATGAATTTTATAATTGTAGTTATTTTTTTTAAAACAAATTGTTTTTAATTCTACTATACATAAATAGTTGCTCGGATGCATTGAAAATAAATCTTTGCGAAACAATTGATTATTTCTTATGCCGTTCATTGTAGTCAGTCTTTTATTGTTAATCAGAACTTAAAAATAGCAAAGCCATTTGAACATGAGATTGATGTGTTGAGAAAGTATTATCATCAACATCAACAAATCAAAAGATTATTATATATATAAGCTTACATGTGCTGGTGTACATACACGTACACACACACGCATATAAAATCAGAGGAGGATGAAAGTTTTCAACATGATTATGCATGAAATTCAAATGGAATAAAGAATATATATGTATATATCAATTTGTGACTGAACACATCCACTTTTTTGTTTAATAAAAATTTTGTTCATAAATATTCTTTATCCTGCTTTATTTTTTACACGTATGCACAAACAAATAGACACACACACACACATATACCTATTCATACCAAAATATTCACACAGAATATATCTATAAATTTATAATAACTTATGACCATAAGAATAGAATTTTAGATATATTGTGGGAAAAAATGTTTAGAAAAATAGGGAAAAATATATTTATACTTCTACGCATATAAACACACACACACACACACGTGTGTGCGCGTGTGAGAGAGAGTGTGTTTATTTTACATACATATATTCATGTATATACACAGATATTAATGCTTATACTTACGCATACGACTGTTGGTTGCAAAATTATTCGCCATTATTGTCATTGCTTAAAGAAAGTATCAATAATAAACTTAATTTAAAAGTCTTTTAAGTCCAGCAAAAGACTTTATAATTTTAGTAAAAGTATTGTAAAAATGCCTGGGGTTGAATGATGCTTAATTACATTAATCTTTTTATTGACTAAATTTTGCTCAAACTAATTTTTTTTTTTATCAACTTCTTAGTTGAAATGAACGAAAAAAACAAAAACAAATAAAAACAGAAATTTGCATCAATTCCTAAAAACATGAAGCTTGTTTTTTTTTTCTTTTTTAGTAATTATATTGGGGAAAACAGTGAATGCATTTTAATCATTACGTTCACTTCTGGTTGCTTCTAAGGCTCGTTAACTTTGTTAAAGAATTGTCTGATGCAGAAAAACTACAACTCCAAGTGTTTAATGGCGGCATAACTTTTTATAAAGTGTACAACCATGACCTCGTGGCAAACTATTAAGTAAATAAGACATGCATTACATCCAGTCACTCATTATTGCCAGGCAAAGCCAAGTACTTCTGTTAATAAATATTTTCTTTTAAATTTCTCCGTTAAAAAAAAGGGAGTCACTAGAAAGGGAATTTCTTTGCTCTCTTCATTTTTTTTTGTCCTCCATTTTCTCTTGTGTCAAGTGAAGGAAAAGATAATTGCTCATAAGACATTGATGGATTGTTTATGCTTTTCAACTAATTCTTCATTTCCAAATATTTTGTTAAAAACCAGGAAAATATATTTAGTAGAATTTTACGCTTTTTCAAACTTTTCTTTCGTTTGCTTAACTCGTACTTAAAAAGTTTAAATGAACATTTTTTTATTGTTTTTATTTTTAGAGTTTTATTTTCCATTTATATTCTATAGCCTGTTGTCCAGTTAAAAGGTCATAGAGCCCAGGGGGATCACAAAAATCGTTGGAACAGATTTCAATTTAAGAAAACAAAAAGACAACACTGCCCTCAGACCAATTAGGTTTACGTAGACTGAAATTCCGTGTGGGTTTCGCCTAGAAATGGCAGTCTGTGTTTTCTCTTTTGCATATAAAGTTCAGACATATAGAAGGAAAAATTAACTCACAAGTAAAAATCCCATCTTTCAAATACACACCGACAAAAGTTTGTATTATTTTATGATGGTGCTTAATAATTTAAATGAACGCTACTGATTGTTAACTATTGTATTATCTAAATTTTAGAGGAAGATTTTTTTTTTTTTTCATCAAGAGCTTTTTTTCACAGAAAGGCACAAGATCCACCTTTTCGTGAGGTCAGGCACCCAAAAGAATCAATCAAAACTAATTATTTTAAATAAATGGGTATCGGAAAATGGCATTAGATTTCTATAAATCTTAACCGAATGTATCCATTTGAACTCTTTTAGGAAAATATCCATCAACCTTGTTATTTAACTCAAAGAGGGCTAAATACTAGCCATTGAGCATTAAACATTCCTCGGAGTCATATTCAACAAATTAACATTTATACCGAGCATGAAGTATTTGATAAAAAATATTCACCAGAGCACTTCATCTCCCACGAATCGGTGACCACACGGAATGGGTAGGTAATTGTCAAGCCGCTCTCTAGGCTAGACCGGTTACTAATCTGTTCCTAACGAGACCATGCTAGTTGTTTTGACGGTACATCTCCCAGAATGTTTTATCTCAAAAGCAATCAATACAATGCATCACATAAACTTAAGAATAATCTTAGAACTTCTGCTGTCAATAGCCTATATGCTGTGGTCTATAATTATGATGGAAAAAATTGTCCCTTCAATAATACATAAAACCCAGACCAAAACGCATTCCAGCAATTACAAAGATAAACTTCATAATTTCCTAAAATATCTTTCGCTCTAGATCTTCTTAGATATCCTTAAAACCAACAAAACATGTGCAGTCATTCAAAATATTGAGATTTAAAACAAAAACTTTCCAAAAGAAAAATCCATCTTTACAGTGAAAGCCTAAGTAATAAACCGAACATTTAACACATCCCCGATAGAAACTACAAAAGTGCATTATATTCTTAGAGTTATTCTTTAAAACTAAACAAAAAACAAGTAAAAACCAGATAATGAAACTCTTGTTTATATAACTCACACACACACACACATATATATATATATATATATATATATATATATACGGATAGAGAGAGAGATAGAGGGATAGAGATAGAGAGAGAGAGAGAGAGGGGGGTTTTGCTTTAAAGTATGCGGAATTAAAGTCTATTTGGTGTACAATGAAGTCATCTTTTACTGCTATATGCTTTAACATTCTGATAATTGTTGGGAGAAAAAGTTTCTTCGTAATCTAACTTTTTATTCTTAAAAATTCCTTCTCTATTTTTCTTCATTATTGTGTTCTAATTAGAGTGCCTAAACCCATCTGCCATCAATGATTTTCTTGTTTTGAGTTAATTTCATAAGTAACTTCGAGAAGCTCAATTAAATAAAGATCTTGCTGCTGTAGCAAGATCGTGTAATAAGTTAAAGTCAAACGTTAGTTTAGGTGAAATTTAAATGTTTTATTTGTATTAAAATATGATATATTGTTGAAGGGTTGTTGTTTCTTTCTAATAGAACTAAGAATTATTCAGAAATACTAGACTTATATCCACATGATATCCTTTGAGTTTCTTTCTTTCTTTCTGTTTATTTATGTTTGGTAGTCATGACGTTGATGCATTTTCTAAAAAAGTCATGGCTGCCATACATAATAAAAAACAGAAAGGAGAAACAAACAACAACAACAAAATAAACATAAGCATTGAAAGACCAGCATAACAAGAAGTTTGAAAATGGAGTTATAGCTCCGAAATATACCATACCAAATAAAACACTTAGAACGCATCATTTAAGCCTGTTATTTATTATATATATTATAAGATGCTTCAGAAGAACTATATATATATATATATATATACATACATATATATATATATTCACTATATCTAAATGTAAAAATAAAAGAGTATATGCAATTATTTTATAAGGAAACTAAAAACACTATTAAAATTTAAATAGTGTAAAAAAAATGAAATTGATCTTAGGATCTCTTAGCTTTAATTAGTTTTTTTTAAAACTTATTTTTGGGTTTTCGGTTTTAAAAAAATCGCTTTTGAGACGTGGTCATAAATTCAGGGATCAGTTTTAAAAAAATCCAGTAAAATTATCTTTAATTTTGCCTACATTTGTAGATTTAGAATCAATAACTTAATTCACATCCATTTGAGTAACTGATGTGTAATGTGAAAATCGAACAAACAGCTTTTTTATGTTCGTGTAAGACAATATAAAACCTGAATTTTGGTGCAAATGTATTTAGATGGCATTCTTTAGTGAACTCAGAGTTTACGAATTATATTTTTATATAGATTATTTCTGATAATATCGAAGTAAAAAAATTAAAAAGATTGGCACCCAAGATGGGTTGGTTATATATAGCAGCAAGCGATGCAATTAAATAGAGTAGATTTTTCGCGCATATTTATCTGTAGGCAGTTATTTCAAATATTCATATGGCAAACAGAGAAGTCTTTTTCTTTTTCAGACATTATGTCGTTTTTCCAAACCTAAATAAACATTGAAATTGAAAGCTAAACTCCGAACGGCGCTAGTGACTTTTTTTAATTTAATTTAATTCGGATTGAAATTTTGCTAAAGATTTTAGTTGAATACTTGACTTTTGAATTAAAAATGGGAGAGGCAATTTCCTACCATATGGCTGTATAAAACGTAAGGAACGCCAGGTCACGGAAAAGCCAGTTCTGGGGCAGAAGCCAAAAACGCTGTGAAGGTAAAAACTGAAGATTCACAAGACTCACACCCTCTAAAAAAGGCTATTTTTATTCATAACTAAAATAACGAGGAACAATAAATTTAGTGCAAACAAAAGCTTAAAACTTAAATGTTTCAAAAAATATTCTTTTTCAGAACTGAATATGGGCCCGATGGGAGGAGGTAGTTATTTTACCACAATTCTCGCTTAGCTCTCAGTGGCTTTGGCTTAATTAGTTGACTGAAATAAAAATAGAGCTAAGGTGAAATAACAGTAAAATTTGGGGAAATATTTTTTTATTTTAGAAAAAGTCAGTTTTTTAGAAACATTGTACAAAAATGTTTCCGATCGAAGGGCATTCTGAGAGGCTACTCTTCATTTTGTTTTCATTCTCCTCGTAAAATCACTTTTATCACTAAGTTTAGGTCTTAAATAAACTTTTTAAATTTCATTTTTATAAAATTGGCTTGGTTGTGCACTCGTTCGTGATTCACTTTCCTTTCACAATTTGCTCTTTTTACAGCATATACTCTTTTACACTTTCTTAAAAAAATACATGATTACTAAATATGCATTGCATACCTATCTACCTACCTACATACACACACATGTATAAAATCAATGTCCTTTTTGTCATGGCCTTTTTCTCTTTCAATACTTTTTTCGTTTTTTTTTATGACGCTTTACTTTCTTTTTTTCTCTTTCAAATATTTCATTCTCCCCTTTCTTCAACCCCATTTTTCTTTTCTTCTCCTCGGTCCGTTTTAGTTTTAAAACTTCAACATTTTTGGCATAACTTGCTTCTTCTCTAAATCTATCAGTAATTGTTAGTTGTGTCTAAAAATAAACGATTTTCCTTTTTTTAATAGAAGTCGGCGTCTTGTGGTAAAATTTGTCTTCGTTTCATAAAATCAGACCCTATCATTATTTTTTTTTCTTAATTATTTCGAATTATTACAGATCCCTACGAGCAAGCTGTTGATGAAGGAGAGCACTGCAACTGCACTGCATGTTTAGGGCTTGTATATCACCTTCGTTTACCACTGGTGGTTCATTGTTGCTCCCCCAACTTGTAGCGACCGGCTGCTCACTCCGTAGTGGATTCAGTTTCTGGCAGAGTGATAAAAGTTATAATCGATTTTCAGAAAAAAATATTTCTGAACAGTTTAAAAAAGAGAGTACCTCTTAACTAAATTAAGATTATATACTGTGATAAGGTTTTTAGTTTCATATAAACTTCAGACAGCTTCTCTGTGCCATATTCACAAATTATCAGAATATACAGAATACACGTAAGAAAAGGTAAATTATTTTGCAGCAGCATGTTACAATAATAAAACAAACTGCTTTCTGAATGCAATGCTTTATGTTAGTCATAACACAGAAGCCAAACACTTAGAGCCAGACAGTTTCTTGCCAGTGAAAATTTGAGCGGTTCTCAGCGAACTACCGTTGTTGAGCCACGCGTTTTATGTTTTTATCTTAATTAAATTCATATTTTCTTCATTTTAAGCATTTGGAGAAAATAGATATTCTTTTTATGGAAAACACAAGCTTCTTTTAGTAGCCGGGCAAAAAACGAAAAACACAGAGTTATATGCAACAATATAACCATTCGCGACAACCTGATGGATCGATATCGAACTGCTATCAATAAATGCCGGTGCCATCATACCACTATCAAAAGTTTAAGTTTCCCTTTCCCAAAAAGGCTATAATAACTTGTGTGTTAGGAATGTTAAACTATATTTATATCTCCATGCATATTTGTCCCAAATGTTATTATATGTCCTTTGTTGAGGCAAATCAATAAATGGATTCAAGTCAATTTTATTAGTTTTGTAACAATGATGCTTTTGTATTAAATATACATTCAAAAATATTCTTTTTTAACTTTGAAAGAAATATTGTTTACAGATTGTGTACATGTTACTTAATTTGGTTGCAAAGTTGTTTTCGGTTTACAAATATCTTTACTCGAAAGTAAATCGTGTTTCGGTTTGCAAATTTGATTTAAATTTAAAGCGTTAGTTTAAAGTGTTACTTTTGGTTCCTAAATATGCATTTAAAAAACATTTTTAGAAAGAATTGCTTTCTTTTATTTTAATTTAAAAGAAATTCAATCTTGAATGTTTTTGATCTCTTAAATTCTCTTTTGTAATCCAATAGGATGAAAGTTAAAAAATAATTTTGTTTTTTTTAGCTACAAATAAACTATTTATTTTAAATTCTTATTCTTAGTAAACGACTTTCTCTTTTAATCTTTGAGACTGGTCTACTTCTAGAAGTATTCTGTTTATTAAAAAGATGGCAAATTATTTTAATTGATTACGTCTTGACTGTTGTATTAGCAGGATTGAGTATTTTTAAATGGTAAATATTCTTTATTTGCTGTTAAGAAATAAATTTTGGTTTCTTCTGGTAGAAGAGTAAAACAACATCAGGCAATACTTCAGGTTTCTTCTTGGGCAAATCGCCCATTAACGTCTTACATTGATTACCTATTTACAGATATAATTTTTTTTCCTGAGATTTTAGCAATTTTGATATAAGGCAGATATAAATGCCATGAATTTTCTAAATAATATTTGTGCTAGCTTGATCAGATGAAAATGATGAGACACACTGCGCTTTTTAAGAAAAAAAATTGGGGTTTCTGTTTTTACTTTGAAAAATTCAAAATATGTTTTTCGTTCCATACAAATATTATTTTGACAATACAAATATATATTTCTTTAAAAAATGTTTTTCATTTTGTTTTTTTTGTTTTTGTTATGGAAGCAGTTTTTATCGCACTTCGATTTCTAACTGTAGTATAATTTGATTTTACTGCTTGAAGAAAAATCTAGATAATGCATTTTTTTTATTTATTTAATTCGTTTTTTGCGGCCTCCAGGGATTGTTCCAACTTTTGAAAAGATTTTAAGATTGTCGCTTTTTAGAATATTATTAAGTTTTAAAAAATACAAAAAAAAACAAAACAAAAATAAATAAAGAATACTACATAACAAACAAACAAAAAATTAAAAACCAAAATAAAACCTATACACCAAATTTAAAAATAATAGATCTAAGTCAGATAAGTATACAAAAATTCTTACAATAAAGCCAAGCATAAACACGATTAGATTTGTTTTCGCACATTTCAAAATATGCAACCATTACAAAAAAAATATTCTGGATGCAATATATATTATTGTATTTTGACAGGGTTTCGCGTTTTTCTTTTATTCTCTGTTTATTTGTCTTATTTTTTAATAATTTCATATAGAGCTTTCTTGCCAGATTTTTTTCTAAAAGTTAAACTTCTGAAAAAAAAATCTTTTCTGGAGTATCATCATTATAAAAAATAATTCGTCGGCTTCCAATGGTGTCCGAGTAGATCTCGTCTTGCCAATATCTAGGTTGATGAGAGGAGAAGGGAAAGAAATACCAGTCAAAGTGAATGTTGTTTGGAGGGTCGTGGCTGGGTGGCACCTACGCACGCTTCCATGGCCCACATCGCTTCTACTGTCACTCAAGAGGGATGAGAGAAGCAATGTCCATAAAGCAGGTTGCATAAGGCTGTCGGGGTTTGATTCCCCAAGGTCTACTTTAACACCTGCCCAACAGGGATTCCCGGGATTTTTGTAATTAGTGTCGCCTTTTAATTAGATAAGTTACCTATTAGATAGTGTACGGCTAAAACTGATTTCAAATACTTAATGACGAGGATAATTAACCTCTATATATATATATATGTTTTAGTTAAGTGTAGACATGGAGTCAACGGGGTCGACAACTGCCCGTTTCTCGCTTATGCGTTCGTTATTCTCTATACGCCTTTTATATGTATATGGATATGTCATACGGAATGAAAGAATAAGAAAAATTATAAATTCTCTGATAGATGAAAAGATTTGACATCATAGTTTTCTGTTGCGAAAGAGCGCATCAGAAAGTTACGGTTTACAGCAAAGAAATCGAATGTTGCAATTAAAGAACAAATTGCTTTAAGACCAGATGCGATGGTGTTTGATGTTCTTCTAGTTATAATTTGTGCCTTTAGCAGAACGGATTTCACTTTGAACAGTTGAAATGAAGCAAGCAAATAGTGACATTTTACAATTTCAGAAAGAAAGCATTTTTCTCTTTCTGAAAAATTTAATTTTTTTTCTATCGATTTCCGTTTCAAATGTTTAAATAGGACATTTAGCTCCCAGGTGTATCTTATTTTATTATTAAAAGCATTGGACAAAGGAAGTGACAATGTTCAAAATATCGTAAACATTATTTAGGTATATTTTCTCTCACTAGGGTTTACAATATTTTTATATCACATATCAGTTTTAATAATGAATTTTGAAATACATTGTCTGCAATCCAAAGTACATGTTAGCTGATCAGTGTAGAAGTGGAGTTATCGGCCTTTTTTTCAGAGTCAGTAAATGGAATCATTTGTGTGATCGTCTAAATAAAACATAAGATTAAAAGCTAGAGAAACAAACAAACCGATGAATAGATAGAAGAATAGACAGCTTCATATAAAAATAGACAGTTTAAAATATATTTTTCGTAACTTCAATCAAAAACATTTGTAGCTTATAAAACTGAAATTAAAAAAGAAAGCTTATGAGTAAGCCATACAACTACCAGACATTAATATATTTGCCACTTTAAAGGCATTTGAAAATTCACATTTTTCTACTCATACACTTTATGAAATTATACAATTGATCTCTGAGCCTATAATGATAATAATACGAAGGAAGTCACTCAATGCTTTTTTTTTCAAAAGCGCTTCGTCTTTGAAAATGAATTATTTTTTCTTAGATTTCAAAAACGATTCCCCGTAATTTATTTAAAATACTTTTTCGTATCTTCTGTGTTTTTAAAAGAGATTTCTAAGAATAATCTCTACTCTTTTGTTGTTAAAATCATTTATACTGTCAAGTCGCGTTGGATGCATCGGTTCCCAGTTAGATCTCTCTGAAGTTAAGCAATGACGAGTCTGGTCAGTAGAGAGATTGGTGTCAATTTAAGAATGTGTTCACAGTTCAATTTCATGTTTCCTTCTGGAAAAGTAGCGTCTGCTCGATCTAGCCACGCGTAAGGGCTCGTAAACAAGAAATTCGGTACTGAAATTGTTTAATTTCGGTGTTCTGACGGTAACCGATGTCTCAAACGTGACTTGACCGTATAAAACATTTTAACATAAGTGTTCAGATTGTTGCTTAAAAATCCTTTTTAAAAACACGGAGTAGATACGAAGAAGCGTTTTTTCTTTATTAGAAATAAGTAAATAAATACCGGAGAAGCGTTTTTGAAGTTTAAGAAAAAATTATTGATTTTTAAACACGATACAGGTGTTATTCAAATAAAAAATAATAATTATAAAAGATTAAATGTAACATCTCTATTAAGCCAAAAAATAAAAAATAAAAAAATTAACAGACTGTTTATACGAAGAGTTCTTCAGAAAAAAAAAACTATAATAGTTATATAAAAATAATCCAGACCACTAAAATTTGAACATGTATAGTACAGTCTTTCTACCTAGTAGGCTTCGTTAAATACCTAATGAAAAGCATTAGAAATTAATTAATTAGATAATAGGCTTTGCTAATTATTACTTAGTGACAAGTCCCTGGTCCCAATGAGCCGGGCAATACTTCTAGTACATATATAAGTGGCTGTTTTACTTTATGATAAAGTCTATAGGAATTTAGGTTATTGGAGTCAAAGTTATTAAGGTTAAAAGCGTCGAACAAATAATCAACTATCTTACTGTCAGAAATAATTTTTTAACTGTAACCAGATAAAAAAAAAGTCTTCTCTAATTTCATAACTAAAAGACTTGTTGAATTCGAGCAATTCATCTAAGTGAAGGACAAAAAAAGAACTTAGGCCAAAATTTCAGAAATGTAATGGGCACATAAAACCAGCTTTGTGGCTAATTTGGTCTAGTGTTCAATCAATCAATATATATATATATATATATATATATATACACGCTCATGTCTAAGTCATGTCACCGAAGTTAAGCAACGTCGAGCCTGGTCAGTAGTTTGATGGGTGACCATTTAAGAATATCAGGTGCCATATTTTGCACCAGAGCGGGAAATACCCAGTTTAGTATCTGGGAACGCTGTTAAACCAACTGGCTAGCTGCACCCTTATGTTGGATAAGGATCTAAGAGAAGGAAAAACACGAGGTCTGTTGTTAATGTAGTCTGTCGCACCGAATGTGTGTTATCAACAGTTCCAAGAAGTGTGGAGGGTGCTACACAAGCCTTCACCACCATAAACAAATCTCTGTGTGGTAGTCTGACGGCCATATTTGGTTTGATGACTCTCCGACGTCAAAATCGACGGGAGAGTCCATATATATATATATATAAATATAAATATATATATATGTATGTATTGATGTATGTATGTATATCATATTTACTTGGTGAGCACCCCCAAGTTTGGCACAAGGCCATTTTTACGTGCTCTTACCCGGGCTTT
>JAUZSX010300522.1:0-13141 GCA_034780655.1 Idiosepius hallami | reverse complement strand
GGGTAGTTTACACCCCTATACCATTGACATAATGGACTCGTCTTGGCTCTATGTAAGCCAGACATTTTCTGTCTTTGGGCAGAGATGAGTGTTCTTGGGTAATTTACCCTCCTATACCATTGACATAAAGGACTCGTCTTGGCTCTATGTAAGCCAGACATTTCCTGCTTTTGGGCAGAGATTTCTTCGTAGATTAATCGCTCGTGCATAGTACCCGACTCTCTCTATTTTCATATTGTGATCCCTTAATAGGGGGCTACAACACGGCCCTGTACCCGGTGAACCCAGTGCAAGTGATAGCACGGAAAGGACGGCTAGTATTCTGAAAAGATCTCTTGGTTGAACTGACTAAAATCAGGGTAAATATTTGACATCTGGTCACATGTCCCCACCCCCTGCACAGAAAAGACGAAGGAAAATAAAAGGACTGCCAGGTTACGTTGGAGACACTCGTTTCCCTCAGATCACCAAAGTTAAGCAACGTAGAACCTGTTTATTACTAATATAGGTGACCACTTAGAAATATCAGGTACTCTACCAGACTTTTCAGTGGTTCTTGGTATGATTAGTCGAAAGCGTTAAGCATTCGATCTGAAAGGCCTTACCCTCCCTAACGCCTTCCCTCACATCCACTGACCGTGCTAAAGAAATGTCCACAGTTAGAGTTGGCCCCTAGGGTGAGCACTGGGAGTCTTAGAATAGTCTGAAATTGCTATAAGCTCTCTAACATGAAGACTGTTCTAAGCCCAACAAGTGAGGAGAAGTTTTCCTAAAACTCTTCAACAATAGGAAAACTGACCCCTCAAGGTGAGGTCTTCCTAAAACTTTATACAACAGGATGACTGATCTAACCTTGAACAAGTGAGGAGAGGTCTTCCTAAAACTATAATAACAGGCAGACTGATTTCAGACATTACGAGTGAGGGGAGGTCTTCCTAAAACTCTATAACAACGGAAAGACTGATTCAAGCCCGAACGGGCGAGAAGAAGTCTTCTTTAATCTCCAATAACAGAAAAACTAATCTAAAACCGAATGGGTGAGAAGAGGTCTATCTAAATCTATAATAACAGAAGAATGGGTGGGGAGAGGTCTTCCCCAATCCATGGTAACAGAAAAACTGATCTAAGACCGTATTGGTGAGAAGAGGTCTTTCAAAAACTCAGTAAGAACAGGAAGACTGATCTCAGACTTTACGGTTGAGGTAAGTTCATGAAACTCTATAACAACAGAATGACTGATCTAAGCCCAAACGGGTGAGGAGAGGTCTTCCTAAAACTCTATAACAACAAAAAAACTGATCTAAGACCGTATTGGTGAAGTGAGGTCTTTCTAAAACTCAGTAAGAACAGGAAGACTGATCTCAGACCTAACAGTTGAGGTAAGGTCTTCATGAAACTCTATAACAGGAAGACTGCTAAGTCCGAATGAGTGAGTAGAGGTCTCTCTGCCCAACAACAACTACACAGCGAGGAGAGCACAGTCAATTCTTATTTTAGACCCCTTCCTCCCCAGCTATCCTTTCCGAACCCGGTTCCCTTTTTTTCACACGCACTACGGCCTTACGAGCTTTACTAGAACAACTACTCCTAGAATCAAACAATAACTATTACTGCTAATTCTATCTCTGCTCTCTCGCTTGCTTTACAACATGAGCGGTTCAGTTCATTCATTCTTTCCTTTCCTCGTGGGCCAGACCGCGGTTGTATCGTCATTTCGCGAGCTTCTTCGCGGCTAGTAAACACTGACCAAAAAAAAAAAGGAAAAAATATTCACCAAAAAAAATATAGAAATTTTTTTTTAATCATTACATTTATTCAAAAATTCTTACCCTAAAAAAAAAACCCCTACATTCCTAAACCCAGTGAGGGTTTTGTCTTTATCTAAAAAAAAAAAAGTTTATTTGTTTGTTTTGATACACCCTCTCTTCTCCAAAAATAGCCTAAGCCGGAATGTTTACGTAGTTCTATTTTGTTTTCTTTTTTTTTCTTCGTCAAACAAGGATAATTTTATTTTTATATGAACACACGTGTCTTTCTTCTTTATGGAAAATTAATCAGATCTTCAAATTTCAAATTCCACCAACCTTTCTTTTAAACGAATGATGAAAAGTAAGAGACAGTTGCAGTATTGTTAACAATAACTGTCTTTAAAAAAACATGTGGATTTATTTATATACAAACTGTATTTTAACTGCAACTAAAGTTCGGATTTAGAATAAGTACTCTTTTACAGTTTTATTATTACTGAATTCAATTGGTTCATTTCAATACAATAATAATTCTAAATCAAATACATTAGCGATTAAGAACTAGCTAATTGTTCTAATGACCATGTAAGAAGCGAGAAACTGGCAGTTGCTGACGGCTGTTGACTCTGTGTCTACACTTAACTAACATTTATAGAATAATAAAAAAAATGTTACTTTTTGTTTTAGATTTTGTAAACAATTTCAGATGAATTTTGAATTTATGTTGATTAATTTCCGTGAGCTAATGCTGTTCATGACAATGATAATTTTGCAATGTTATGACATTTTTTTATTGCAAGAACCAAAAAAAAAAATAGCCTTATTTTCTTTTTTATTTTTGTATTTCTTTTTTTACTTAAAATAGTTGATTCTAACAAAAGATGTCTTACAAGCATCTGGTTGCAACAGGGAGCCAGGAGGCCCCATTTGGCAAAAAAAAAAAAAAAAAAGAAAACGTTTAAAAAAAAAAAATTCTTGTTTACAAACAAAAAGAAGTGGATTCAAAACCTAATTGCAAATTCTTATAAACATATGTGTGTATATATATATGTGTGTGTGTGTGTATATGTGTGTGTGTATATATATACATGTGTGTGTGTATGTATATATATATATATATGTGTGTGTGTGTATGTATATATATATGTATGTGTGTGTATATATGTGTATGTGTGCATGTGTGATTTTCTATATATCTTGGGGCATGGAAGAGTAAAGAAAGGGGGGTGATGTTGGCTAAAGAATAAATGTTTAGGATGTGGGTTGATGGTGGCAGGGGAGGTGGTGGGATTTAACCAAAATGACTTGTGTATGGTGGGAGGGTGTGAGTGTGGGGGTTGTCGTTCAAGATGAAGATGACTCATTGGATTTATCACTTCTTCCACCAAACTCTCTACTGCTGTTGCTGCTGATGATGCTTTTGTAGAGCAGATTTACAGAAATTGGAATTGAAGAATAATAACAAGAGTAATATTAATAAACATAGGTTAATAATACTAATAATAACTACACTAGTAATAATTCTATGAGCAGATCTACAGAAATTGAATAATAATAATTAACATTACTAACATAAAACACTAATAATAATTATACTAGTAATAATTCTATGAGTAGATCTACAGAAATTAAATAATAATAATTAACATTAATAATATAACATAAACACTAATAATAATTACCCAAGTAATAATTCTTTAACCCATGTAACTATTATTAATTCTGATGGAAAAGGAGAAGAAAAAAAGATGCAAGGAGGTTGCGAGAGGAGAAGGCAGAGAGATTGGAACATAAGGGTGGAAGGAGGAGGAGGAGAGCAGAGAGAGGAAGGGGGAGGGAATTAGGATTTTTGGCGGGAAATTTGGTTCTCCATCTTGATTTTTTTTTTTTTTTTACTAAATTTTACAAAAGTGAATTCTTTCTTTCTTTTTCTCTTTTTCGCCTCATTGATACCTACATGGGTCGTACGAGATGGATTGGGATCTGAATCTATCAGAAAAGTCTTGATCAATGGCTTTGTTCAAATTATTCAACACTTCTACTCTCATCCTCAAAACGTTTTGGCCGATGCACCCCTCAGTCTCTCTCTCTCTCTCTCTCTCTCTCAAGTATTACTAATGTTGTCCCAAAAGTCTGCAAACAACTGTTGAGGAAGCATGTCGAGAATTCTTTGATTCACACCTGGCTGGGGGATGTACATTTGGCCTAGTGGGTAATAATTGGACTAATACCCTTGGGAAAGGTATGAATCCCCACATTCCCTCTAGCTATGGGTTAAATAGTGAACACTGTATTATAAAAAAAAAAAATACTGTGTGTGTACACAATGATTGGCATTAATGTAGCCCAGTGGCTTTCAATCAGGGTTCTGCGGATGCCTGGGCATCTGCAGAACCCTAGGGGCCTATTCGTACAGTCCAGAGGGTCCGCAATTTCTCAATTTAGACCAACACAAAAATAAACATTTTAAATTTGATTCTGTAAAATCTATTTGATTATCATATGCAGATTTTCTTTTAAAATTTAAATTTTTACATAATTAAACTCACTGCATTTAAAAATGTGAAAGATGAACTTTGTGTGTTTCTTTTAAAACCACGAATCAATCTTAAAAAGTTGTGCAAGAAACACCAAACTTAAGTTTCTCATTAGAAGTTTGGCATTAAATGACCTAAAAAAGGTTGATATGCCATAAAACACAAACAAATCAAACCTGTCTAAATGGTACTTTCACCAGATCTGAAAGCTTCTAGATCGATGGCAGAAAAGTCTTGGAAAATGATGCTCTTTATTTTGAGGAAGGATTTTGTTTTGGTTGCTTTTGTTTTTACTCGGGGGGTGGGAAATATTTAAAAAGCATGTTACAAACTTTTGGGACATCTTAATATAAACGAGATTGTCTCAAATGTTTTTGTAAATACTGAACTAAATTTTGAGGAATAACTTTTTATTGTTTTTGTTTTTACTTGGCAAGGAGTAAAAGTAAAAATTTTTTTTTGCAATTTCAGATTTTTTTTTGCTGACAAACTTTTGGGACAAATTAACGTAAATGAATCTCAGGAATCTTTAGAAGAAACTCAAAACCGAATGTGAACGTAAAAGAGAGGATGGTATTCCGAGACAGAACACTCAGAGACACATGAAGTATATCTGTGGAAATTTTTAAAAATTGGTTCTGCCGTTTTGGAGTCCAAAGGGAATGAACACACAGACAGATAAAACTAATAAGTTTGTAACATAACCAACGCCTGAGATTGAACCAGCGATGGCTAAGTTGAATTGACCAAAGAAACAATAGGGTGGTTGACAACTGACGTGATAATTGCGTCACGCCGAATTCCACCTAAGTGCCAGAGTCCCATAACCAGGAGTCTTCATTTCAGCGACAGCCAGCAAATATATTGCAGTCTGCCCTATGAAAGTGACACAATAACAACACGACAGTGAAACGATTTTCTCTTCTTATCTTTCCTATTAGGCACACTCTCATACGCACTAATAACATATATTATATTTACTTGGTGCGCACCAACTCAAGTTTGGCACAAGACCATTTTTACATACTCTTACCCGGGCTTTTTTACATTCAGTGTTACCCTTCACTTAAATGAGCTGCTCTCCCGAGTTAACGAGCCCCATCTGCCCGAAGCAGCTAAAGGTGAATATAATGGTTTTTGACTGGGATTTGAACTCGCATAATACGATTCCAGAGTCCGAGCTTTTACCAATGCTCCACCATCGCTGCCTGGCAACGCGGTGTGTGTGTGTGTGTGTGTGTGTTTTTCCTCACAACATGACATGACGTGGGGGTACGTAAAAAAAGGGTTGGGAATCAAAAACCATTATTATTATAATTGATTGGGGCGGGGGGAAGGTCCTCCATTTTCTGCTGCTATTCGTTATTTCATGCTTTATTCAACAAGCCAAGAGAAATGTACAAGTGCAAGAGAACCTTTTAACAGCAGTTGAAGGAAGGAAGGAAGGAAGGAAGGAAGAATTGCAACTGCAACAACAAAATGTAATTGCACAATGAGTGGCAGTGCACTCAGTGCAGTGCATATCTTCTATTAATACCTTTTGTTGTCGTCTCTAGGAATAGAAAGTTTTAAATCAAGGAACTTTAAATAAATCACACCGGAACCCCCAGCCCCTTCCGTCTAAACACGCGGAAAAATAATTGTACAAAGAGAGAGAGAGAGAGAGAGAAGGAGAATAACAGAGAGAATAACAAAGAGAGAGACAGAGACAGAACATGGGAGAGAGAATAACATAGAGAGAGAGAGAGAATGAGAGAGAGAGAATAACAGATAGAGAGAATAGGAAAGAGAGAGAATGAGAGAGAGAGAGAGAGAATATGGGAAAGAGAATAACAAAGAGAGAGAATGAGAGAGAGACAGAATATGGGAAAGAGAATAACAAAGAGAGAGAATGAGAGAGAATGAGAGAGAGAGAATTAGATAGAGAGAATAACAAAGAGAGAGAGAGAGCTCTAAGAGTTTTTTTCACAAAACTTAAATTTAAAAATAATCTATTAAAATCGAAAATTTCTAAAAAAAAAACAAGTTAAAAACATATTTCGTATTTTTAAAAATAATTTTTGATGGAATTTAAAACATTTTATTTGTTGAAAAAAAAAAACGAATTCTTCTTCGTTTCCCCACCCCCACACACTACTCACATTATTTTGTATACATATAAAAAATTTTTTTTTTTGTCTATTTGCTTGTTCTGCAAAAACACCGAAAAAAACACGACATCATGATGCATATTGCACGAATGATGCACGATGGATGCAACATTGCAACAACAACAGTTTGTATCATGAGTTTGTTGTTGTTGTTGTTATTGTTGAACAGATTTTTATCACAACAATAATAAGAAGAAGAATAACACCAACAACACCAAATGCGTAAACAATAGAAACAAACGAAGTTGTTGTTAAAGTGATAATAATTAAATTAATGACTATAAGGTGTCTCCTCCCCCCTTCCCGTCTCTGTCCGTTCATTTCATTCATTACTGGGCGATGATGATGATGGATACGATCATCATATTGTCAGCTTCTCTCTTTCTATCTCTTTCTTTACAATTTCATTTTTTTTTTTTAAATCCAAATCCATATATTTTAAAATCTTCCTGCTTCTTAATTCTATTCCCTCTTTTCCTCCTTTCCCTGTGGGGGTCGCTTCTTCGCCCTTTCCCTGATGGGGGTCGCTTCTTCGCCCTTTCCCTAGTCAGTTTAGGGTCGCTTCTTCTTCTTCTTCTTTCTTCTTCGCCCCGTCGTTTCTATCAATTGTTTTGGTTTATTTGACAAAAACGACGACGATCGCCTTTTTTGTTTCATAAATAAAAAATTAATTTAATTCTATTAATTAATTATTAATTATAATTTAATTCTATATATACTTGGTGAGCAGAAGCACCAGCTAAGTTTGACACAAGGTCATTTTCAATTAATTTAATTCATTAGTTTTTATAGTGTGAAATTTTGTTGCTTTTAAAATGATTAAGAAGGCATGTGGTCCGCGGTCGGTCCGCTGCCGGTCCGGTCGGTCGGTCGGTCGGTCTCCTGGGTGCGGATGGGTCTGGGTGGGTCACATAGAAAAGTAACGATAATTTATTTAATTTAGTTTTTATTTTCTTTAATTCTATAAAAAAAAATTGTATTTGTTTTAGAAAATTTGTCAAATTTAAAATTTCTAGTTTTTTTGGCTAAAGAAAAACTAAACGATTTTTTATTTTCAACAAATGAACGAAAAGAAAGAAAAAGAAAAGAAAAAAGAAATGGAAGTAGTGTAAATAATAATAATGATGATTATGATAATAGTCAAATAATAATAATAATAACAATGATAATAATAATAATAATAATAATGATTATGATAATAGTCAAATAATAATAATAATAACAATGATAATAATAATGATGATGATGATTATGATAATAGTCAAATAATAATAACAACAATGATAATAATAATAATAATGATTAATAGTCAAATAATAATAATAATAACAATGATAATAATAATGATGATGATTATGATAATAGTCAAATGATAATAATAATAACAATGAATGATAATAATAATAATAATAATGATAATAGTCAAATAATAATAAAAAATAATAATAATAATAGACAAATAATAATGATAATAGTCAAATGATAATAATAACAATAACAATAATAATAATAACAAATAATAATGATAATAGTCAAATGATAATAATAATGATAATAATTACAATAATCAATCGTTGTTTTGTAAAAAAATCCGTTCTTCTTCTTTCGTCGTGTCTTGTTTTTCCTTTTTATTTTCGCAAGAAAAAAAAAATTTTTTTCCCGATTTTTTTTTTTTTTTAATAAACTCCAAAGTAAATTTGAAACCAGTTTAGATTTTTTTTGTTGTTGCCGCACAAATTCTCAAAAGAAAGAATTTGGGGACAGAAAAGGCTTTTAAGGGTTTGTTTTTTGTTTTTTTACTTGAAAATTGAAAAAAATAAACAAGAACCCCCCCTTTTTGGAGGGGGGGGCTTTGTTTTTGAAGGGTTTTTTTTTGTTTTTTTTTTTAGTATTAAATCTTTTTTCTTTTTTGGTTCTTTTTTTTTCCTCAACAACAAGGGGGAGGAGGAGGAGGAGGAGGAGGAGGAGGAAGAGGAGAGTCAGTTGCTTGTTGTTGTTGTTGTTAACCCTTCCGAAATTCAATTCTTTAATCAATTTTCAAAATTCGTCGTCAAAATTTTTTTAAGGGACAAAAATATTCTTTTTTTTTTTTATTTATATATATTATTTTTTTTTTAAATCAAAAAAAAAAGTGGATCCCAAAAATAAATCCAATGAAAAAGAAAAATATTAGAAGAAAAATCGACGACAGATTATTATTATTATTATTATTCCAGGTCGGTCATTTCGTCGTCCGGACACCGGCGGGTGGGTGGTTGCTTGCTTCTTGGTTTGTGAGGGGAGGTGGTGGGTGGTCATCAGGGTCCTTCCTCCTCTTCCCCAGTCACTCAGAGCAAGAGTATTATTATTATTATTCTTTTCCCATCCGTTCTTGTCCGTTCTGTGCATCCACTTGTGCGTCCATGTTGTTAGTTACCATCAAACAAAAACAACATCAACAATGAAGAAGAAGCAAACATAACAATCATTTATGTTTAATTTTTTCGTAAAAAAAAGAGAGAAAAAAACAAAACAATCTAAAGTTTTTGAGGCCCGAAAAACTAAACCACGGAACACGAAGACAAAAAAGTGAATTGTTTTCTTTACGGCATATCAACCCTTTTAGGCCATTTAATCCTTTGAACCCCGACTTATCAAAATTGTGGTCACTCCGAATCGTTATATTAGAGGAACATATTAAAAGCCAATATATTGGTGTGTTTTCTTTTGCCTTATGTTGTCAGGGCCGATATATCGGCCTCTGAGGATTCAAACGATTAATTTGCCGAGAACAATCATTTTTTTTTTATCGGCAACATTCTTTTTTTTGCCTTGGTTTTTTAGGCATATGAAACTTTTTAAGGCCATTTAATGCAGAAAACAATTATTTCTTCATAAATATTGCGTTCTTTTTGGTCCACAAGTAGTTTTTTTTTTCTTTTCGAATAACAGAATAATGGCAGATGCATTATTTAGTCCATAGCTGGAGGGAGTAATAATGGGGGGATTAACAGTGAAGTGAAGTATTTATTGTAGCTGTAAATTATTTGGTTTGCATACAAAAAAAAGAATGGTTACATACATCAATCCTTTGAACCCCGACTTATCAAAATTACTGAGTAGTCACTCAAAGTCGTTATATTAAAGTAACATATTAAAGCTAAAATATTAGTGTCTTTTTTCCCTTATGTTGTCAGGGCCGATATATCAGCCCCCAAAAGTAGTAGTTGTTGGGGGGGCGTGCTTGGTTGCCGGTTGCTCTTCTTGATTATTGGGTTCGGTTGGCTGACTTTCTCTACTGCTAACAACTGTCTGTGATTGTTTGTGTAGAACAACACAATTTGAAGTCTTTTTCTCGTTGACAGAGAGACGAGAGAGAGAGACGAGAGAGGCGCGTATAGACAGAGAGAGAGAAAGTGAACGTGAGAGAGAGAGAGGACGAGAAAGAGAGCGTGAGAGAGAGACCCAAATAAAGAGAGACAGAGAGACGAAAAAGAGAGAGAGTGAGAGAGACACGCGAATAGACAGAGAGAGAGAGAGAGGGGGGGTTAATAGAAAGGGAGATGGACAAAGCAGCAGCAGCAACAAAAAATAATGAATGAAAAGGAGTTGTTGCAGCCAAAGAGCACTTACTCCCAAAGTGCCATTCTCGCTACTACAACCAACAACTCGGTGACGCGGTGTGTGCCGTGTGGACCCGTGTGCGGTGCTCTTTTTGCCTGCAACAATTTTTTTGGGAAAAAAAATATAACAGTAGAAAGGACAAGAAAGAAGTAAATAATATTAAAGAAAGAGTAATAATAACAAGCCCAAAAAATGCGTAAAAAACGTTTTTTTAAAATGATTTTTAAATTTTAAAAAAGGGGTCTTTTTTCCGTTTTTTTTTACTACCTTTTATTTTAAATCTTTTCATTATAAAAAAAATTTATATCATTGGTTTTATTTATCATTATTTTTCAATTAAATGAAAGAAAACAAAAAAAAAGCAGACGACTATTTGTATATCTTTTCTTTCTTGTCTCCCTCCCCATTTAAACTTTCTATTCGGATTCTGTGTAAAATAAATATATATTTATTTATGTTAGTTTTTATCTAAAACAAATAACGACAATAAATCGTTTTATTTGTAAAATGAAACACAGGAAAAGAAACGCCGAGTTATTTTTAAGCAAAGAAAAAAAAAAATCAGAAAAAAAAATTTGCTTCTTTCTTAAAGAATAATTTCTCTAGAAAAATATTTAAGATTAAAAAAAAAAAGAAGCCTTATTTCTAGTCAACTAAAATGACTTTTTATTTAATAAAAAAAATGCTTTCAGGAGTTATTAATTTATTTTAGAGAGAGAGAGAGAGAGAGAGAGAGAGAGAGAGAGAGAGAGAGAGAGAGAGAGCTTAAAATAATTCGTTAGGTAAAAAAATTCCTTCGAAATCAGAAACTTCTCACCCAGAAGACGACGACACACACACACACGCCTCTAAAATTGCAGGAATCATTTTTCTTATCGTATATTATATTATATTGCAAGTGTATTTTTATAATTTTATAAATATTAGGCAGAATATCTCTATTTAGACAGGTTTTTCAACAAAGTTTCAGATTATCAGTGGTCAGAGGTGAGGGCGCAAATCTTACGACCGCCCGCCCTGGGTGGCAAAAACGGTAGCTTACGCCACTGCAGTAGTGCACCCCCCCTTTTTTTTGGGGGGGGGTCGGCAATAAACAAAATAAAGAGAGAGAGAGAGAGGGAGAGGGAGAGAGAGTGAGTAAAAACAGGTTGTTGTGGTTTGTTTCTATTGTATTAACCCTTTAAACCTCAAAGATCCAATATCTCAGCCCTAACAACCTCAAGAAAAAGCATACACACGTGCCGATATTTCGGCCTTATCCTTTCGACAATGACTTAGAAAAAATTACCAACTAGTCACTCACTCAAAGCCTTTCTACTAAAGAGCCATATTAGGGTTGATGTCTATTTTTGCCTTAAGTCACTAAGGCCGATATATCGGCCCATTAGGGTTAAAGCAAAAAAACGGTCGGTCGTTGTTCGTTTCTTCTTAGATTAGTTTTTAATTGTTAATTTAATGCAGGTTTTTTTTTGTGCTTCCAGAGCAGAGCAGCAATTGCAGCAGCAGCAGACCACCAGCCTCAGGCAGCAGCAGACCTCAGACCTGACCAAAAGCTAAGCAAACCTTGCAAGCAGGCAGTTCTGCCTTGACATCGACTTATAACCATCATCACGTTTTAATATTTTTCAAACTTTTTTGTTTGTTTGGCATTAAAGGGAAGAATAAATAAATAATTAATAACAATAATAATTATTTAAAAGTAGAGAGCAAGATTTCATCTCTTCTGGACTTAGACTTTGTATTAGTGAAAGAGAGAGAGAGAGAGAGAGAGAGAAAAGAGAGAGACGGAGATGATAGAGAAAGATAGAGAGAGAAAAAGAAAGAGAGAAAAAAAGAGCGAGAGATAAAGAGAGACAGATTATATATATATATTTATATATATGTATATATATATATATATGACAGAATAAGTACTGACTGCAAAGAGACCCAAAAGAAAGACTATAGGAGTAGGACATTGGAATCTATGGAAGAATAAATTGTCTCTTCCAGAGCACACTTTTTCACTAATGAAGTATTAAGAAAAGAGAAGCAAAATCAAAAACCAAATTAAATCCAAAATAAATCCTAAAATTCATTTTAATGGACCACCATTCACCCTCAGTTCAGTTCGATGTATTTTACGATTATAAATAACTGAATAAGGAGGACTATAGTACTTTTACTCTCATCTTTCTTATATTCAAATGACTAATCCAAATGTATTGGTTTATATAAGATTATTCTTTCCAAAAGTGATGGATAGATAGACGGACAGACAGACAGCACATATGTTAGTCTTTAAAAATGCTACATTTAAGATTTCTAACTTGAGACACACACACACACACACTCACACTCTCTCTCTCACACACTCTCTCACTCACACACACACACACGCACACACACACACGTCATTTTTTAGCATTTGTGAATAATAATGTATGAGCGAAGTTGGAGCATTGGTAAAAGCTTATGCTCTAAAATCGTGGTATGCGAGTTCAAATCCCAGTCAAAGCCATTACATTCACCTTTGGCTGCCTCGAATGGATGGGGCTCATTAACTTGGTAGAGCAGCTCATCTAGGTGTAAGGTAACACTGGATGTAAAAAGCCCGGGTAAGAGCATATAAAAATGGTCTTGTGCCAAACTTGGGTGAGTGCTCATTAAGTAAATATAATATCACCTTAAAAAATGCCTTGTGCCAAACTTGGATTGGTGCTCACCAAGTAAATTTTCTACGCATCATCTTGGATTTTTCAGTAATTTTTTTTTTTTTGGGGGGTTTAAAAAAAATTTATTAAAAACTAAAAACATAAGGTTTTTTAACTGTTTTTTTTTCAGACTTTTTTCCTCATCTTGTTAATTTGATGTTTTCTTACACAAAGGTTTTGGCCTAGTGACTCTCAGGCCTTCTTCAAGTGTTTTAATTGCAACTCTAGATAGGACTGAGTCTCATCATCGAATCCCCAGTAATCACTGTCTTCTATAGTTGTTGTCTATTGAACCACATCCCTATTGAGGGTTGCAATTAAAACACCTGAAGACGGCCTTAGGGTCACTAGTCAGAAATGTGTAAAAAAAAAAAAAAGAAACATATCACCAAGATGAGGAAAAAAGTCTG